>JAQLOM010000037.1:12810256-12824560 GCA_030068315.1 Chrysichthys thysi | reverse complement strand
CGAACCCAGGGCTCGAACCCAGGACCTTCTCGCTGTGAGGCGACAGTGCTAACCACTCAGCCACCGTGCCGCCCGTGTCCACATACTTTTGGATATATAATGTATATTAAAAGAAAATCTATTATAATAGCAACATGATACTGGAATAAAGCAAGGAATGTAAATGTTAACTTTTTTAAGTAAGTAAGGTATACTAGTGATCATCACATGTGAAACACACACCACAGCATGACACAGTGAAATTACTTCACTGCATTTGACCCATTCACCACATGAAGCAGGGGGCAGCCAAACAGCGCAACACCCAGGGAGCAGTGCTTGGGGATGGTATCTTGCTCAGGGTACCTCAGTGTACCTTGTTGGTCTTGGGTCTTGAACCCACGACCTTCCAATTGAAGGGCCAATGCCCTCACCGCTAGGCTACCGCTACCACTGCCCCTTTCAGTTACAGGATTACAGTTTAAGCATAATTTAGGGCATGGCGTCACACGCAGTATGCTTGATTTAAACACATAAGGCCCAGTGTGCACACCTACTGTAGCACTGACACCCACAGAGACAACTGATAACAAACTGCTTTTAATTTTCTTTGTTGTTGTTGTTCAATCCTTTTCCTCTGTTCACTGGTGTGGACTGATCCATAAATCTGATCTGTACTATTGCAATTTTGAATTATTTTCAAATTCTTTCTTTCTTTTTTTGTTCTATTGCACATTAAGAGACACACAAAAGAAACAGTATAAAGCTGCTCAATTTGCCTAAAATGAATCCTATTAGGGATAGAACTGTCAGATTTCAAGACATCAAGGTCAAAAAGAATGATTAGCTAGAGCACAAGCATCTGAAGTGAATACCTTGACATTCGCTAGCTAAATTTAATATCACCTACCATTAGCTTTAATAGTGTAAATATAATTTGAGTGACTTCTCAATCTACCAGGCTTCAGAGAGATCTTACAGGTGAGTCAGTGTGTGGGTGAGGATGAGGAGAGTGGGTATGGAAGATTTATGACAGTGCCGCCACTGCAGCTCACTGTGTCCCATGACGTGTGTCTGATAAGAGCAACCCGTGTCCTTTGTTAACGCACCACCTACAGTGACAAATGAAATAATAAAGCCAGGCTTTCTCCTGCATCCAGCCCCATCTCTGCTCTCAGAGAGGATTTCTTTAATAGGGAGCATGCTACTCTTAATCGGCAAATGGATGTCAAGTGCAATTAAAGGTTCTCAGTAATAATGGTGAGCAGACGGCCAAAACTGGAGGCAGGTTATGGGTTGCACATGTATCACTGGGATTAAAGCCACAGAGAATGAACATTGCAGGCAAGGACGTCCTGCGGGCACTAACAGAGCACACTCTCTAGAGAAAACATGCGCAATGAACTGGCTAATGCTAAGGGCGGTACATCACTGAAGAACCGGTAGCAAATGTCAATAAGAGATTGAGTCTACATTCACTCTTTCATCATTTTTTTGTATGTTTATTAACACTGCAGCAAATACCCCATGCAGCATTTATTTCTCATTATACTGGACATGAATGTATCTGTTTTTGTCATATACTATCCATAACCATGGTTATGGAACTGGTTCTTGACTCATGTTTCAGGATACTTTATACAAGTGTACATGTGTGTGAAGAATGAAATGTTATTTACTCAAGTTCAGTGAACATTATAAATGAGCAAACATCAGATGTGGTTTTGGTAAAATAAAGAAATAAATACAATACCAATAGTAATCCAGTAAGGATACTTCATATTGTATGTTTCTGGTATAAATATCTGGTTTCAACTGTATGTAGGAAAAAAAAACATTTCCCCCATATGCTTGATTTATTTTCACATGGCAATTTTTTTTTAATATCACATATGGCTCACATCATGTCACATGGATCATGTGAGATAGAATGCACAATTTCAGATCATTACATGGAGAAATACACCGTCACGTGCATACATGTGAAGGATGTGAATTTTCCATAAGAGTTGATGGAATTGCAATTAATGTTATTTAGAGAGAAAGACGGAAAGCGTTCTGTAGAACTGTTCAAGAAAGTCCAGTAAACCACGATATGCCGGTGTCCGACATTAACGCTGTATCATACTGAGCAATGGGTTTGAGAATTATACAAAACATTTCTGATAAGAAAGGGTTCATTTGGACATGAGCAGTGATTTTTTTTTTATGCTTTGTATACTTGAAGTCTTTTAAGAGCAAACCAACACAATCATTATACTAGCTGTAATTTGGCGCTCACAACTGACACTTAATGTAATTCTTAATGTAACTGGATTTCGAATGAATGGAGTCATAAGAAATGGCAGACCAGCCCTAGCCTTAACCAGGTATTCATACGAATTCCTATATTGGATTATTGTCAAAACCTTAACCAGGTAAAAAATTGATCTTATTGTTCTTATTTGTTCACTGTTGTTTGTAGGCATTTGTAATGAAGTACCTCGTACATTGGAGTTCATGCACCATAAACTCAGTAGTCCTGTTATTGTTCCAGTTCAGCTGTTGCAACAGTACTGTTAATACAATCGAATTTTGTTCAGTCACTCTTTAGGACATTGTAATTTAATGCAAAAACCATTACTCTGCCCAGGTGTGGGCAAAGTGATTAAGCTCTAGGCAGTGTGTAGAAAACACCCTTAATTGTATAAAGCATCCGCTTTCAGCACCTTTCCATGTTAATGACTTGCACAAAAATCCCAGGTGCTATAAATCCACAGTGCACTAATCAAATTCAGCAGGGTCTTAAATTAGTCCTAAAGAGGGCAGACGCACTGCTGTGTACACTTGCACTTTGTCATTTGTAACTCCTTTATTTTTGCATGCTGGAAAGAGAAGCAGGCTAAGACTAATTGGCAGTCAACCTTAACAGGACAGTGAAGAATAAGAAAGGTCTGCTGCAGGGAGACAAAACCATGTTAGCACATTAACCCCTTATACACAAACACACTGAATCAAACAGACAAGCACTGTACATGTACAGTGATTCGTTACAATCTGAGAACCTACTAAGAACTGAGTTAATCATCGTTGCTTTTCTCATGATTAATTCAAAGGCAATCCAATGTAAAGGAACTCTCAGGCAAAATAAATTCTCCAAGAAAATGTAGGCATATTCTGGGCTAGTGCCTTAAATCAGGTGTCTGTCTCTAACTCTGTGCCTTGTTTGCTTCTGGGAGACAGAGGAACCTGTGCTGGCACGTATTGAACGGTTTGATTCAGACACAGGTCTCCTGGGCTCGCTTCTGATCCATTACACACTCTTCTGCTGGATAGGAAAGGACACCAGGCTAAAAGTGAACCGCTGCTTTCTGAAACTCTCAAGCATGGTTTCCCTAACAACAAAACACCCCTGAGACTCAGCAAATATATTTTACTACCTCCGTCCTCAGAATATCCGCTAGAATTTGAAAAAAGAAAAAGCTTTGTAAATACAGAACACAGGCTACAGAATCGATGTTGAGAGGTAATATAAGATTCATTAAAGCTGAATTATGGAGTGTTCCTACTTGTTATGGCAGATAATTACATAAACACGGTTAAATTCAAATGCACTGGGCTATGGATTGATGTAGTACCGAGGTCTGATACAGTCCTCATTGTTCCTCCATAAAATGACATCAGCTCACTATGACATTGAAATAAATAAGACATAATCCTCACACTGTGAATCCTTGCAGATGGAAACTTGGTGACCTGAAATGAGACTGCGAGACTTTAGTCAGCTATTACCGACTATGGGAATTAAGTCAAGACACACTTCAGACTTCAAAACCTGAAAATCCCGAAACCTTAACTCTTCAAACAAAACTTCACCTGCTCCTTAAAAATGTGAATAGATTCATCCAGAAGGTATCGTTTGTTTCAGCTCTAAAAGTTAAGTTTGGCAAGTTGTTTAACTATTGATCATTTGTTGCTTCAATTTGTTCCCTCGAGTTAAAACAACGTACATTACAATGTTCATTGAAGAAAACACACACATAATCTTGTCAGATAAACCTACAATTCCTCGATTAAACTCACACTTTCAAGTTAAACCAATTTCAATTACAGTCATATCAAGTGCCATTTTAAGTTAAGAGCACCAATGTTTTTAAAGTGTTTCTACTTAGATTTATTTGTCATTTTTAATGTATAATGTGATGCTTTCTAGTTTCCTTAAACCACACACTGAGGTTTCACTTCTACAAAAGTCAGTTTTTCTGTATAACCCTTCCTGAACTTTCACTTTTTCTACTTATAACTGATAGACATGAGTTAACGTTGACAATCCAGACAAAACTCAGAAAATTTTGAAAACTTATAAACTTGAGTTCCAAAATTGTCATGTCAATTAGACATGTTAAAGAGAAGAAATAAGTTCACATAACCTAATAGGGAAATAATTTTTTTTACACTGGTGTTGTATTATAATTAAGTTAACACACTTTTGTTTTTAATCCTGAATTTAGAAAAAATCTGCTAAGTTCATATGTCTATTAGTACTGACGTTGGAATGAAATTGTTCATATAGGAGCATTTGCACAAGAAAAATGGTGTTCATGAAAATCCAGTTAATTCAGAAAAACCTTTGTATCCAGTGAAACTGAGTTGTGTAAATTTACAAATAAGGAGATTTATACTGTGAACCTCGATTGATAGGCCACAAATCAAAAAAGCAGCATTTAGTTACTGCATTTTCTATTAATTGCATTGTCAAATTTAAATAGTTTACTTATTTCACTTGCACACAAACACTGGGTGAAACTCAGTTTTTATATTAATGACTTAGGAGAAAGAAAATAAATAAAACATAAATGCAACTTGCCATTAAATTAGGACAAAAAAAATACTGTCATGCTATAAAAGTAGTTAAAGGTATCCTGCAGTAGCTGACACACTGGAATGACTGAGCTGTATTTTTCGAAGATTTAGCTCTTAAACACTTTCCCTGATTTTAGGATCTAGCTCTTAAACACCTTCCCTCTTTCCCGCTTTTAGCTTTGCAGTTTTGTGAGCATTACAAATGTTAAGCACACTTGGTAAGGTATGGGTGACTGGAATTTCTCAACTTCTGAGCATGGGGGGGAAAAAATCAGAGTAAATAAAACTTTTGTAAACTTAGCCAGACTTATAATTTTGGTTTGACTTACAAAAAATATACACACAACTTTTTTAAAAGGCCCACTGATAGGTACAGATTCGTTACTTGTGCATTTACAAGCTTTCCCCATGTAGTTAATAAATAATTAATAGGACTTACTTAATAACATGAGTTAAAAGAATAAACTACTGAGGCTTTAAATCTAATGCTGAGCACACAGAGGACTCAGCACAGTTGTGTAACACATTGATTTTCAGCAGCTCTTACAGGTTTTCACAGCACTTGGATGTCTTGCATTGGTAGAGTGAGACCGTCTGCAGTCTGCCCAGTGTCAGAGTTTGGTGCTGACGTTACCTCACTGCCTGTTGAGAGCCTGCTGGAAAAATTACAAAGAGCACCTTCACAATGTAAATTCTTACAGCACTCCTTTTTGGCTTGATCATGGATGAACATCTGCTTATATTATTAGCTATTAAAAGGCTCCAGTTGTTTCAGATTACACTGGCTCGCTGAACTCACACTCTCCAGCCTCTTGCTTGGCTTCTGGGTTATGAGGATGATATGTGTATGTGTGTGTGTCTCTCTCTCACTCACTCTTTCCCTTTGCTTTCCATTACTGCTAAAATATTGAAGTCTCTCTATAAAAGCCCAACACTGCCTCACCATTCTTTATACAGGTTTTTATTTTTTATTCAAGGCTAAAATAAGATTCACAATGACCTGGTCAGCACCACTCAGCAAACAGCAGATCACAGCTTTTAGTGCGGTATGCTGTGTGTTGTCATCAGCAGTGTGTTAAAAACATTACCATTAATAAGGATTTTGGACAACAGAGCTGTAAAATAGATTCTATTTTAATTTTACAACTTTTTTTAGTTTCCGTAAGCATCATAATAATTTCTGAAATAATAAAATATATTTCTATGAATTTCATTTTAGAGGGACTGATGGCTGATTTTATGTAAATCACTGCAGTAAGTGCATCAAGATTATAATGTATGTGTGACCCGTGTTGGCAAAATGAGTTGGAATGCGTATAGGCTCATTGTGAGCTAAGAGGCAAAACATGGTTTCGGTCAAAATTGAGATTTTCTCAAAAATGAGTTCATAAAGCTCTCATTTATTGATCCCCCTGATAAAACAGTAAGAAAACATCCCAAACTACTTTTATTTTAAGGTTTTGTTCATTATGTTCATTCGTATGTCTTCAGTAATTAGTCCTTTGTCTTAATATTCCTTGGTAAATCCATGTTTTTCACCGCTCGCTCGCGGCGAGACGGGGGAATCCCTCTACCCATGTTTGGCATCGTTGTGAAGTGTAGTTCCTCTAGGTTCTCATAATACACATGGAATTCCCGATGATGCTTTAATGAATCGATGGAAAGTGAGTTTCCAAACCCCATTAGACGTAAACAAAAGTGGCTAGCTGCTAGGCGGTCATTTTTTGTCCGATTTCAACAAACCATGCCTCATTTTGAAGGTCTTTAGATGGACAATGTGGAAGTAACAATAACTCACTTTAGAAAATTTCCTTATTCTGACTCATTTTGCCAACACGGCTCACATATGATGAATTCATATTGTATGTATTCGATGATAGCCATGCCACGTGCATTAAATACATTTTAAAACTCACTGTAGCGAGTTGTTTAGATGCCAGGTTAAGTGCTAGGTGTTGTCTCTGGTGCAGAAACAGAGAGGGGCAGGGAACAAGAGAAAAAAATGCCACTTCAGCTTTAGCCGTCATGCGCCTGTGAAGTTGCTGCCAAACTGAGCCCTCAGGCTTGATGCAAGTCTTTCATTCTGAGCTCTTTATTTTACCCTCATAACCCAAATTAGACCACAGTCAGCTCTTTTTGCTGACTGATACAATCACATTTTGGATACAAATCCCAAAGAGCTGCTCAGGTACTTTCCACTGGCATTAATAAGTGCCTGTGAACTTTGAGTCGCAAAGCTGTATTGTTGTACTGCTATTCATCTGTACTGTGAAATGGGAGAGGCTGAAACCACAGATTATATCCCGCATTTGGATCAGCCGATGATGATGATGATTACGATGAGGGTGATAATGACGACGGCGACGAACAGCAAATATCTTGTGTAGCTAGGAATACACCAGCCTTATAGGAAACCATATCTCTTGTGCATCATTTTAACTGCTAAAACATAGATAGCTGTTTATACAGGAATCATGGGATGGAAAACATGACATTGAGTTAAAAAAAAAATTCTATGCAATAGAGATTTGCACTGTTCTGTGAGAATCCCACATTACCACATTTAATATCCTATAATCAAATGCAAAGAGTCAGACAATCACAGCTAATGTGTTTTAGCTCAATTACTTGATTAGTGACCCCTTCAGGTTCTCTGGTTTCCTTCCACCTCCTAGAAAACATAAGATAAATTGTTCTTAGGTGTAAATATGTGTGCATACATGGTGCATTGCAATGGCATCCAGGGTGTATTCTCACCTCACACCCAGTGTTCCTGGGAGAGGCTCTGGATACACCGGAGCCCTGACCTGGGCAGTTACTGACAATGAATTAGAGTATTTGTTTAGTCTCAACCAAGACATCTGTCTGCCTTGTTGCGTCATCAAAACCCTGCTGTTATGAGATTTTCTTTTTCATGTTATCAGCCACTTTTTTTTTACTCCTGATCTTCCTGCTACACCTTTTCTTTATCTTTTTTGTTTTACTCAGCTGCACAGCATCAGAGGACCAACACTGTAGCAAATGGCTGAGTAGCTTTTTTCCCCCACTTTTCTCAAAAATAGTTAGTTTTGCTCTATTCTTGAGTGTATAGAGTAAAATGTGTTACTAGAAACTTTTGTGCTTTTCAGATAAGGACCGAATGTTGTCTAGCATAGAGTAAAATTCTCTTCAGTTTGAGCAAATTTGACTCTGCAGATTTACTGTGCAGTGATGCCTGCTAAGACTGCTAATGATATGGTGAAAATCCAAGTTGTGTCTTTATTTTTGAAGCAGATTAGACTCGGTTGTTTAACACACCCAAATTCCAGTTGCCTGGAGAGCCACTTGTTTATGGCAAAAAATGTAACAAATGCACTAAGTGGGAAAGATTCTCATTCTTCAGAATTCCCACTTGCCTTTTTATCCTTAGCCACTGCAGTGTGCTTAGATTTGTTTATGTCTTAAAAAAAAAAAGATCAACATCCTTTCAGTTTTCAGTTTCTTGGCATGGGGAAGTGGATTTCGTTTTAGAACTCAACAGCGTTTTTCTTCACTGCCAGCTTGCCTTCTGTCCTCCCAATGCCCCAGTGCCTGCTGAAGAGAAGCAGCTTTTTGAACAAATTAAATGAAGAATGTAACACCCACAAGTGCAGTGTTTTGAATGGGTTACTAAAATAGAACCAACGCCTTTCTAAAGAAAAGCAGTGTGTGTGTGTGTGTGTGTGCGTGTGTGTGTGGCCACACTGTGTGGTACCCATGTGTGTGAATGCAAATAGCACGCATGTAGTCCCAGTTCAGTGATCAATCCTGGCAGGTAGGGCTCCAACAGGAGCCTAATGTATTCAAGCTAATTAAAACACGCCAGCGGGAAACTCCAGAACCCCGCTATTAAAACCGATACTTTTAAATGCAGTGCAATTAGTTTTCCCATTGGCACACATGGCCCTGAGACCATCTGCAGCAGTACCACCAGATCAGCTTCACCAAGTCGTTTCATGTTGTGTTCTGAAAACCGAGCCGAACCGTGTGTAGTCACAAAGCACTGCACCGCTCTAATTATGTCATGATACGCTGCCTCTGTTTAAGGAAATGCCTGCGTGAGGTCTCTTGATTGTTTTGGCAAAGGACTCTCTGCTGAAAAGAAAATGTGGATATCATTAATCTAATAAAGAACTGCTACAGGATGCTCTGGGTTAGATAAATACATGTGCTCCAGACTATCATATCACATGTAGGAGGTAACTATTGTATTAAGTATTTACTGTGTCAAATGTTGTTGTTTTTTTTTTTTTAAATGGAACAGAAACACATCTTGAATTTCTTTGCTGTGCTTTGTTTGCTTGGTGCTCCCAGTGAAGGTTCCCTAAGCCGTGCTGTGTAGAAGAGATAAGAATGCCTTGAAGCTTACGGCAGCTCTGATGTACATAAAAATGTGCTGCTCTGATTCAGACCCAGCTGCAAACAATGGATTTTCAGTCTAACTCTAACGTATTCATTTTTTTTGCTTTGAAGCATCAGTGCTGTGTAATTGGACAATTGTACATTTTATTATCTTGACATTCAATTAAAAAAAAAAAAAGTTTATCCTTTTGATAACTTAACATATCTTGGCTCACATACAATACCAAAAATCTATCACCATGACAGCTGAATTTCTAAACTTGTTTATCTCCTCTTGAAAGATAATCAATAAAAGAGAAAATCATTCTTTTGCGACAAAGATAGGGTATTTTCAACACTCCTCTAACACTGTGCGCATAATAGTCAGTTCCACGGTTTTCTCTCTTGTCAGGTATTTAATGGATTCAGACTTGAGTAATCAGCCAGCTCTTCAATTGAAACGCAGCTGACTTTCGAAATAAATGTGTTATTTCAACTTGCTCTCGGCTTCCCAAGCTGTTCTATATGTATTTAAAACCATGGTGTGTTTCTTTTATGAAGTGATTACTTCTCATTTTTACTTAAAGCTAATCCTTGGCTTTCTGTTACAATTTCACAAATACATGTAACCTAAAGTGTAATCACAGAGCATTACACATAAATTATAAATTAAGTTGCGTAGCTTGATTATGATTGCAGTACATATGAAAAGTGCATACCAATTGGGAGGGAAGACACAGGATAATAGATTCAGATGTCGTTACTGTTGTTAGATTTTGATAACGCAGCCCTACCCCACTGTCTGTGATATTCACTTGCCCAGCAGTGGTCTCACAACACATTGCTTCTGACCCACAAGCCCCTGCCAGATGATTTACATAAATCACACTGCCGATCTGACAGTTACTAGGCAGCACGGGCAAATAGCGACTCATCTCCAAATGGAAATCAGGCTACCAACCCAGAGAACATCAGCTCTGCTACTGTGACAAATGTGGCAGGGAGGGAGTTTAACTGTTTCCACTTCCTGCCAGGGTTTACCCTCTTTTCTTTTTTTACTGTTTGATTTTCTATTCCTGGAAGGCATTTATTTGAATGCACAGCAACTTCAACAATGGTTGTCTATGCCCATTTTTTCAAATCCAAATTACATTATGGCATCAGTGTGTAGAGACATGAGAGGAGTGTGTAGAGTGTGGAGAGATGTGTACATTAGTGACATCAGTGACATTAGTGTCATTTGGCAGATGCTCTTTTCCAGAGCAGCTTACATTTATCTCATTTATACAACTGAGCAGTTGAGGGTTAAGGGCCTTGCTCAAGGGCCCAGCCGAGGCAGTTTGGCGGTGCTTGGATTTGAACTCCCGACCTTCTGATCAGTAGTCCAATGTCTTAACCACTGTATACAGTTATACAGCTTTTATGCAGATATTTTTCATATTAAAGTGTGTATACATTTTTTTGACAATGCCTCTGTGTGTGTGTATATATATATATATATATATATATATATATTTATACAGCATTCATCATTATTCATTTAATGTTTGGCCAAAATGACTTATTCACCATTGATACCAGAACACTATTGATCAAATCAAATGAATATGGCTCTAAATTTCCATATAAATGTGAATACAGGATAAGGTGTCGCAAGAAATAAAACATGGTACGACTTTATAATGCCTTAAGCAAGAGGAAATTAATAACCGAAGTAGTGATGTTGATATAAAAGCTCTGAACCATGGCTGAAAGGTAAGGATGAGATTTTCAATACACTCCATTTTGGGAATGGAGATGTGACCCAGCGAAGTGAGGGTCATATTTCCCTCAGCTCCTTTAATTGGTATTTTAAGGATATCTCACCCCTACACCAGCTCTCCTGTCGGACTCTTTGAAGTGGAACATTGCAATTACACACAGGAGAAGATTTTACCCAGCTAATAGAGATCTGAGGCATTTCTTCCGAGTCGTGCTTGCCTGGTGTAATATGATGACTAATATGGTGACAGTCATTGTCTGTGTTCCTGTGGGATCACTTCAGGAGATTGCTTTCTGAAAAAGCTGATATGTTTTTTTCAAGGAATATATTCCTAAAATAAACAAATGGATTTAGATTGACTGGAAGATAAACTCTTTGCATTGTATTATACTGTATATAATATAATGATTTTGATCAGCAAATGAATGAGTGTGTTGCAGCAAATTGCTTAATTAGTATCAGGAGAATTCAGCTCTAGGAAAGAGCATTTTATTCAATGTGACAATTTGGAAAGTCACTGCTTATGCATATTATACTGCAGATAAACACCAAATAAAAATGTTAATTTTGCAAATTAGTTTCAACAACAGTCAGAATAACATTATTTTTGAATGTCTATAATTAATTGGTTCATTCCCTTGTCCACCAAACTGTAATGTTTTGGGGGTTTTATTAGCTGCATGGTAGATATTTAAACCCCATGGCAAGCATTATAATATAGCATTTTTTTCTTTCTAAAATATTCACTATTTGTGATCTGGAGTAATTGTTCATTTATTACAGCAAGCAAATATGCACTCAAAGATTCTTTGTTATCCGATTGGACAGCTTCTTCTAATGTTCTAGGTTGTCCTTTCACATAACGCTGAGCTGAAGACAATTTGTGGACATCGTCATCTCATGTTCTCTCTGTTTCTGTTTGTTTTTCTGTGTATTAGTGTGGCTCTCTTTCGGTAAGATGTCGAGCAATCACATGCACACACCCCTGGCACTTCACCCCTCGCTGACACCACAGCTGTTTGCATGCCTGTCCTTTGTGCTCTGCTCACCCAGCTTACATAATACTGCCTGTGTGTTTACATTGTGAGACAGAAGACAAACATGGGCTGGACCTTAAATGGTACCTTAAATTGTAAAAAAAAAAAAAAAAAAAAAAAAAAAAAAATTACCCAAAACACATGTCCTAACCATTTAGTAATAACAAATACGTAAACACATGGCAGATTTGGTAAAACGGTTTATGGGTATTTTGAGCTAAACAAAATGTAAAGGAATAGCTTAAGCGGTTGAAATCTCCTATTAAATAGGACCTTCACATCAGTGTGGTTTCAGGTGGAATCATTTAGTTGTGGTCTAACGGTGGTTCAAAATACATCTGATGTTTTTTCTTCCCCCTTTCCTGACTCGCACGCATCAGTAGTTTCGTGAAAAACATGGAATCTGAGACAATATTAGAAGCTTTCCCCTTAGGCCCTTCTTTGAAACTCAATGCTAGAGCAGGCCCAATGATAGCACGCAGCTTTCTCTCCTGGCACTGATGACAGCTAGGGCATTGTTAATCTGAGCAATGTTTAGGCATCCTGAACAGCCTTTTCCAAACAGTGCTGATTTTTACTTGCATATTTTTTCCATTTTAATTAGAATTGTAGACAGATGTGTGCAAAACAACACAGCTAATACTGCGCTGCTTTTCTCACTAGTGTTAATAGATGCACGCCACAATATTGTAAAACTTCATTTTTTTTTTTTTTTTACCAAAAAATCCATGTGCGGTAAAAAGGTTTCATCCTGATCATTAATTTATATCATTTAGTCTGCCTGAACAAATGTCATCAAAGGTTTTCTGTATAAAGCAATTTCATGGTAGAAACCAGAGCCCTCAGGGAAGAGCAATAGTGTGCAGGGAGAGGAAGGACAGCCTCAGTTAACTCTCAGAGACCTCCCAGTCAGCTGCCACTGTGCCTCTGGTGCCTGTGAGACCATGCTGCTCTGATAAATATGTCATTTCTTTGGCTGATAGGGCTACAGATGGAATCTGGTTTGTACTGAGAGAGTATGCAGTGCATTTTGTCATCCACTGCACTGGCTGGTAGAGGGGGTCTCAGAGGGAGCAACCTGCCAATTCATATTCACACTGCAGATTTTCCCTGTCTCCAGGAGGATGGGGGTTTTCAGGTGAAAAATAGCATGCCGTTGTGCTTTAAAATAGGCTTTCTATAACTCCCCCTCTACCGAATGCTGAACCAATCTCGTTAATATAAAAGCAGTAAAAAGGCATGTTTCTTTGGTCTGCTAATGCTGTTAGTGAATCATAACGCTTCCCAAAGACAGTAGTACATTATCCAGTAATGGTAAGGTGCTTCTTTTTACCTTGTGTCCTCCCTAAACACTTTATGTTGTATGGGGCTGGAGGCTGTCTAACAACAGTGTGGCTCAGCATCTCACAGCCAGTGTGACACACCATGGCATCGTGTGAAGTGTTGATGTAACTGTCTTGAGCCAGTCAGCTGAAATGCAAAAAGAACAAGGACATGAAGAAGAAAAGGGTCCGATCTGCTCGACTGTCACATGGAGTTGAGCTTGCAGGGCTGTTCATGGGTGAGACAGGGGGGGAAGCGCTTTCGTACAGTTGTGCAATGGGGCCAAGTAGAGGTTAAACACAAGCTGGAAGGGTGACAAAGAGTGGAGTGTGTACTGAGGCCAGGCTGCTGCTGCTGCTGCTGCTATTAGGCTCTGGTGTACTCCTGTTAAACTCTCAGGACTTGTCAGTGGGTCCAGACTTACAGTACCAGTCAAAGGTTTGGACACACCTAGTCCTTCATAGGCTTTTCTTTATTTTGACTATTTTCTTTACTGTAGAACAATACTGAACACACCAAGACTAAGAAATAACATATGGAACATGTATGTAATTATGTGCTAAACAAAAAAGTGTTAAAAAAAAACAGGTTTCCCTTAACAGCTTTGGACATTATTGGAATGATCTTAATCTGCTTCATGAGGTAGTTACCTGGAATGCTTTCAATTAATAGGTGTTTAATTACAAGACTTTGTCAAAAGTCAATCAGTGGAAATTCTTGATTTCTTAACCCTTTATTGGGCAAAGAACCACATTTGGTAACTTTACTGGAGATCAAAATGCCCCCCATACCTCTCTGTGAGGTTGTAGAACCACGGAGATTTCTCCCATCCTAAATGAATGTTCCTTTAAGTTTATATATGTTTTTTCTTATATTCTTTTTTATACATACAGTTTTTGGAAAAAGAAAATTACCCTACACTGGCCATACAGTACAGGCCAGAAGTTTGGACACACTTTCTCATTCAATGTGTTTTCTTTATTTTCATCACCATTCATTTCC
>JAQLOM010000037.1:12727370-12738080 GCA_030068315.1 Chrysichthys thysi | reverse complement strand
ACTGCTGTTATCTGTGTTGTGTGTGCTCATTCGATAAACCGGCTATTTGGAAAAACCCTGTCTCGAGTTTGGTGCTGACTCAGTAGTGTTACAATATGCTGCTCACGCATGTAAATCACGTGTGGATAGCGTTGTTCAACGTTGTTTTTGAAAACATTACAGAGAGAGAGAGAGTAGCCAGCAGGGTACTCACAGCAAACACTAGTGGTGTGGAGGGGAATTACCTGAATTCAGATGAGCTATTTGAGACCAAAAATAAATAGGCTACTATTCGACCAAAAAAATTGTCGTTGACGAATTTTCATACTCGATTACGTCGACTAATTGCGGCAGCACTAGACTTCAACCACTTTTTTCCATTTTTTGACAGACTTGGGAAGACCCTAGCCACAAAGACTGTGACACTGAATGTTGTGGTGACAATGACCCAATTGATGTCTGTGAAATTGGCAGCAGGGTACGTATTAATTTGTCTGATAATTGTAATAGTATGTAGTTTGGATTATACTTTGTGTCTACATGGTCCTTGTGTAGGTTTCTTATATAAATGCCACTGGCCTTTCTTTTTAGGTATGTTCACGAGGAGAAGTTATCAAAGTGAAAGTCCTGGGTGTACTGGCTATGATTGATGAAGGCGAAACTGACTGGAAGGTTATTGCAATCAATATTGATGACCCAGAAGCCAAAGACTTGAATGGTGACTGATTTTTAATGACTCACTTTCATTTTTTTTTTCTATATAGGCATAAATTCCATAATATTAATCACTTTTATCCTGCAGACTTTCATAGGCATTGCAATTTTTATTAGAATGGTTCTGTTCTCATTTGCTCTGTGATGTTAATTTCAGATATCACTGATGTTCAGCGACTCAAGCCAGGCTACCTTGAAGCTACTGTGGATTGGTTTAAATGGTACAAAGTACCAGATGGCAAGCCTAAAAACGAGTTTGCTTTCAATGAGGAGTTTAAAGACAAGGTGATTTTATATTTGTTTTCCACTGTTCAGGGCAATACAAAACAAAACAAAGTATACACCACCGGAATATTAGAAGGAATACTAGAATGACGCACAAACCAGTAAAACAGGACCACACCCATACTGAGAGCTCATATGAGTTACAGTGTGTGGCCATGAATGTGGACACCTGATCATGTCAGCCATATGTGCTTTTTGAAAAATCAACACACAGAACATTCTAGACCAGGGGTTCATAAAGTATGGGTCGCGACCCAAAAATGGGTCGCGAGGCCCTCAAGAATGGTTCGTGAGGGCATGACTAAAAAAAAAAAATTTTTCTTAGAGAACAACATCCCCCGCTTGCAACATTTTTACACCCCACCCCCCACCCCCCCGTGCGCGCTTTTAACAGCGCCTCCGCCCGCCCGCAACATTTCACCGCGGGGGGGGGGGGCTGGGTCACGACATACCCACCGGCCCTGGATTTGGGTCGCGCCCAAAAAAGTTTAAGAACCACTGTTCTAGACAATTGTGGGCTTGTAACTTGGGGGTGACAATTTGGAGAAGACCCACATATGGGGGTCATGGTCAGGTGTCCACATACTTTTTAGCGATATTGTGTGCTTTGGATTTATTTGGTATAACAGATACTTAGTACTACAGGCAATTGATGACAATGTCCCATGCATTTACCACTAAATTAAAAAAAAAGAAAGAAACTGAGACTCTTACCAAGTTGTTTGAATACATCTATTTAGTTAAATATTAATTTGAAATGTAAATTTACTGAACTCTGTTGACGGGTGAATCTGCAGGGGTGGACAAATCACAGAAAAAACAAGAAACATCCTACTACCCTGTTATTTATTGACGTTTTTAAAACAGATCGTTTTACTTAGTATGCATGTTTAACCTTAATACACGCAAGAGTTCGCATAAGAGTTCTATGTGTTCCACATCCCACCACCTGCTGCAGAACAAACTGTTCAGAACAAACTGTTAATATTACCTTTCTTTTTACATTTTAAAGGAGTTTGCCATTAAGACAATCAAAAGCACCCATGACTTCTGGAAGGCACTTATTTCACAACAGGCCAATGCAGGAGGTCTGAGCTGGTAAGGGCTTTTCCACTTTATTGTTATGGGTTTCTGGGTAATGCTTAAAAAACTGTGGTCTTTTGTTTTCTGAAGCACAGCACCAACCCCCATATCAATATTATATTGTATTATACAACACTTTCAGTTGGCTAATTTGATTGGTTGAGCAGTGTTCCAAGAGCGTCTACATTTAATATAATGCCAGTTAGATGTTTTACTGAGTGGATCACTCCGCTCGCTTGTGTTCACCACTTTAAATTCTTCTTCATATTCCAAAACTGTCACTGCAGTAGTTTTGGTGAACATGGCAAACAAGACTTTTCAGGAATGTAACTTTTGGCTTGAAATATGAAAGCTCTCATGAAGAAAACAAGAAGGGGTGTCAGTTTTACCAAAGGCATCTTTCACGGGAATGTATCCATGAATGTGAGCTTGTTGACATGCTATAAAGTGAGTGTGGCTTCTTGGGAATCTATTCCTATAGCAGAGGAATAGCAAAAATAAAGAAAACATTTGGCCATATTGTGTCTACTCTACATGGTGAGGTCACTAGCCTCACGCCCAACCCTCCCCTAACTCGAGACTTGGGTTCATGCACATACGCGCACACACTCACACCTATGGGAAATTTAGGGTAGCCAATCCACCTACTGTGCATGTCTTTGGACTGTGGGAGGAAACCCGAGTACCCGGAGGGAACATGTAAAGTCCACACAGAAAGGCACTCAGGTCGACCCTGGGGATAAACTCCGGACCTTCTTGCTGTGAGGCGACAGTGCTAACTACTTAGCCATCGTGCCGCCCATATTGTGTCTCAGTGTCACTTAATTGATATTATCTTATTGTTTGTACAAACATTGTATAAAAGCAATTTCACACAAGCAAGAGTGAGGTTGTATTGAAAATCAGCAAGTGCTGTGGCTAATCACAGCTCTAAATTAAATGTGTATGAGGGAGAATAAAAAAATAAAAGCAAAATACATTTAACCGCTTTAATAGAAGTAACTGAGAAACTGAAAGCATCACTTTTCTACACAGTCCCCATGCAGGATGACACATTTGTTGTAGCGTTCGCCTAGCTTCTGTATTAAGAATTATTTAGAAAAATTTTTTCGGCTGCTCCCGAAGCCATGTGAGCACTGCTTCCTTTACTTCCTCATCAGAGGTGAATCTGTGACCGTGCAGCGCCTCCTTCAGATGTTATGATCGCTCCGCAATGGATCCGGGCTGTTAACGAGGATGTGGAAGACGTTCAAACCCGAGCCGTTGCACTGTCTCTAGTGCCGCTGCTGCTGTATGAAGACGTGCACTGTCATGGTGCATCAAGACTGTTTTCGAACAGCATTCCTCTTCTTTTGCTGTGAATTTGCAGGATTAAGTTCACCTCACAGCAATGCACAGTAATTTGCACTGTTCACTGTTTGCCCATGTGATTGGAAATGCACCTGAATAGACCCCTTCATGTATGGAAAGAATGCAAAAACATGATTTTCTTGGGGGAGGGCTGACTTTTCTTCATTGGAGAAAATGGAGGTCTCCACTCCGTTTTGTCTTTTGCTCTCCAGGTTAACATATTACATATAGTCATGTGTGAACATGTCATGAAAGTACAGACCTAGAAGGTCAGATCTGGATCATTCTGGACTACTTTGAACATTTTTAACAACTCTTTCTGTGAAACGTTGTGAAGATCTGTAACAGATAATGATATAGCCTAGAAATCTGAAGATGAACAGACTTCTAAACAATATCAGTATTGCCATATAATTATTGTCCCATCCTTATTTTATGCTAAACTTACTCTAATTGATATAATCTTTTTGCTCTGCTGTGCAGTAAAAACACTTGTGTGTCAGAGGCTGGCAGTCCATTCTGCTTCTCACCGGAGGACGCCAAGGCAGTTGTTGATGCTGTAAGAACATTTTCCTCTTCTTAAGTTTTCTTTTCATGTGGAATTCATGTGTGAAAATTTTGTAGTGTACTGTATAAAGGGCTGGTCATTACGTTTTATGATTGCCAGGGCTGGTGGTATACATTGCATGTCAACACCACATCAAACAAAAAAATCACAAAAAATGTAGACATGTAAAACACATGAAATTTAAAAGGACAAAAAGATTGTCTATAGCTTTCCAACAGCTTCATGAAAATAATTTAAGTGACACCAGATTGAGTTTTTACTATGTTTTCTGTTTAGAAAAAAAAACTGGGTTGCAATTTTGCTTTATTAGGAACAAAAAATTGCCATTCAGAGCCATTAAGGCTTTTGTATATATCGTGGATGTCCAGTGATTTCGTTTGATCACTTCCCTGATTTTCCCTTTACTTACTGATCAGCGTGACAAAAACAGAACAGACAGAATCTACAGGTGATTGATTAGTATTGACTCGTTTGTTATTCTTCTGTCTTGGCTAATCTGCACAGTGAGCTACATCTAATGATGATGTAGAAATTAAACTTTTAAACAACACTGGCAAATATTTTAAATCGCTAAAGCATAGCTTGGCATAAAATCCCTCATCTGAGACCGGCTACACTAGTTCACAGTGAAAGCTTAAAATATCCGCTCAGAGTCCTTCATTTTGCAATTTATTGTTTGCCTGATAAACTAAAACATAGAGACTTCTATAGTGAGCCATTTGGTTTAGGTTTATTCATAATTGTGAATCTGATCCATTTCACTTTCAGTTTGAATAGTGGCAATAAGGAGTGTAATATACAGTTGTAATGTAGGCCTTTATTGTTGTGTCCTGCGCATTTTTAGTGTTTTGGACTTTGCTAACCTAAAACATTTCAACATAGGATTTACTATACACATGCCTTCTTTAATGTTTTTACATATTGGGGTGTTTTTTTTTTTCCATTTCAGACTTGTCCCTGTGGTGATGCAGGATCCATTCCAGAGTCTGGTATGTGGGTCTTCTTCATTTTAGTTAGTTATTAAACACCAATATTTTCTGTATCCAGCTACTTACGAAGTGATCTATGACATGGTTAGGTCAAGGGTTTTAAGGTAGTAACTCTGTATTTGCTCCCAGTATACTTTAACTCCCAAACAACTGTGATGGTTATCTAGAATCTGCATTGATTATCTTGTAAGGTAATGAAGCAAAGTAGGGCAAAGACTGTTTCTGTCCTGGGGCAAATCTCTAATATACAGGAAGTGTTTTATTTTTGTTTTAAATGTAACACTTCATTGGTTGATTGATTTAAGTTTGTGATTCTCTTCTTTTTCAGTTGACAAATGGTTTTATTATAAGAAGTGACCAGAGGAAAGTCCATTCTTGAAGGACCATTCTGATTTCATCCCCTTAGATTATGTGTACACATGGACAGAAATCAATAATTTAACATGTATGAAAGCTTGAGATGGGAGTAGCATGGAAAAGTTAACACATCTTGAGATGTGTTATGGAAAGTGGCAGTCTGGTTAAACTCAGTCACTCAAGTTTACATCAATAAAATTCTTTTGGGTTGTTCCCATCACTGTGTCATCTGTGTTTCTGTTTCACAAACGTACCACATATATGTAGGTTGTGATGCTCCCTAGCTCACCTTTCCCAGAATTGTCTGTCACCGCTTTCAAGGGTAACGACATTTCAAAACAATCAAGCGACATCCTCGGCTACAGAGCTTAAACTATGACCTAAAATTGAAGATATTTTGTCCACGCATTTATATTTTACATTTTCCACGACCAATCCATTTTATTTTTGTATAGTAATTCTGTTTGTAATGGACCTGAACTGGCCTCGGTTGTCTCACGAGCAAAAACAGACCAGGCATATTTTGTTCAAAGGTTAAATGTATGACATGTGAATGAAGAAAATGTTTGAGATGGGTTTTAAAGGGATCACTAACGTTGAACTTGTAGTGCAGAGGTTTTTGCTGAGTTTACAAACCAAATACAAACAATGCCCTGGATTCAGGGAACGGTGAGCCGACCCCTTTAATGGTCCTAGCAGGTTGGCTCACACACCAACCACTTTAACAACGGGTTGGCCAGCAGGTTAGACCCAGCGCCTTTATCTAGGGTGGGCTGAAATCCTAATCCTAATCCACAACATTCAACCAGCTCACCTGTTTATTTCCCATGCTTCAGTGCTTCCAAGGTGTAGTTAATTTCTGTTCACAGTGTTGTACTTGTCCATGCTAGGCTAGGGAGGCACTGGTCTGCTCTTAGCTACACCCATGTTTCTCACACAGCTGCTGTTTTACATTCCCCCCAACACAGAGACACACACAGTGTCCTGCCAGTTTCCACCACACGAGGGCGCTGCTCACACGCCCCGTTAGCGCATATCCCAGCACAGTCGGTTTGTTTACTTGACGCATTTAGTTAGAAATTAGCCAATGTAGCTTACAGACAGTATTGGCATCTACATCGTGGACACCACCGAGACACGGGGACAGCTGAGGGAGTTTCTGTGACGGGGTGACACTCCTGAGGTGGGTAACACTGAGACAGGAGCCTGTGCTCGGGGTTCACTCCATGTTAGACTGGACACCTTCACACTGGACTGAGGTAGTTCAAAAACAACACTGACTTTACCCAGGATATGTCTCTCCACTGCTTACAAGAGGGACAAATACGATTGGTTTTTGGTGCGTAATCTCCCTCTGCTTCTCCCTGTATATAGGCTGCTCCACTGGAGACAGGGTTAGTAGTCGGCCACGGTATTTTTCATCCCCTTTAAAACGGCGGCCTGAATAATAACTCTGCCTTTAACTAGTACTGTGAGCGGCACGGTGAAGGAGTTTACTCATGTAGTGTTTATCACACAGCGCAAACAAACACATTAAGGGGAAGGGTGGGGGGGTCTGCATGGTGAGGCTGACATTTGCGCGCGTGCGTGTGTATTTATATATATAGATAGATGTGCGCGCGCGTGAGCGTGCATGTTTTGGTGCCTTAGTGGGGACCTGGTGTCTCCAAAAGGGAAGGATTATCTAACTTTTTGACCTTGTGGGGACATTTGGTTGGTCCAAACAAGGAAAACTGTTTCAACAAAAAACAAAAACTGCAACGTTTGGTTTCAAACAAACAGAAAGGAAGAAAGAAATGTTTTGGGTAGATTTAGGTGGTCATAGCAGTAATTAGCACATAGTAATAATTATGAATAATAGTCATGTCTGTGGGAAGTCCTCACAAGTATAGTAACAAACGTGTGTGTGTGTGTACCATTGGCCCATGGTGTCAGGTAACTATCACTAAACTCGTTCGTAAAAATAGTGTCGCATCTGTAGGCTAGAGTAACAAACCCAGTGAAATTGTGTGAATCAGCCACAAGACATTAAACATTGTTAGTAAGCTGTCCTTCATAGACTAAGTATAGATTTATGAAAAGGTAGGATTGCATGCTCACATCCTAGCCTGGTTCTGCTTGCTAAACTGTGCTACAGACTAAACCTCAAAACATTCTTAGGAATTGCCCTGCTAGTGGTTATTAATTGTTATACCTGTTTGGTTTCTTTTATTTCTTCGCTTTCAGGGATCAGCAACAGGATGTCTTTCATATTTGATTGGATCTACAGAGGATTCAGTAGTGTGTTGCAAATCTTAGGTAAAGTACCATGAATTAGACTCTTCTATCATTCGAACTGTCTATCCTGTTTAGTTATTAACATTAAAGACCCACTATGTAGGATTCTGAGAGTATCTTTTAGCGGAAATGGAGTTTATATTCCATAAAATGCTAATAGTAGTAGCATAAGTGTGTTTGTATTAGTGTATATGGTGGACCCTCAGCTCGCAAGCACATTGGATGGCGAACAAATCGAAGTACGAACTAAGTTCCCGAGCAGATTTTGTACTGACCGATGAACAAATCCTCGACTGACGTAGGAGAAGCCAACCCACACTTCGTGGCAGAAACCTTAAGTTCCGGTCAAGTCAAGCACTTGTGGTGTGAACGTGTTCAGTGCATTTTTTTCGTTGTGTTTCTCTGCATTTTTGCTTTATAAGCCTTCATTATGGGTGCCCAAGAAAGTGGAAATGGTAGTGAGAGTAAGAAAACTAAGTGTATAACAGTTGAAATAAATAAATAATCGCAAAACATGAGAACCGCCATCATATCCGTCCGCCACCGTACACCTCTGCCAGCAAATTACGTATCCACCGCAAAGGTAACGTGCATTAAAATCATCTGTTTATTTAATTTAGTTTTATTTTTCTATAAATAATGTTGTTTTTATTTTATTCTATGTCTTATTCCCACAAATAAACCCATAATGCACTTTAAAAACATGTTTTTGAGGGCTGAAACACACTAATTGTATTTACGTTCATTTCACTGGGAAAAATTGATTCAGGTCGCGAACAAATCGGGTCACGAACAGAGTCTCAGAATGAATTAAGTTCGTGAGCAGAGAGTCCACTGTATTTACCTGTGAATACGAATCTTTGTTTTCATAAGCTTCGAATGAGTCCTATATATCTGCGTGGGGAGTGGGGCCACTTCTGCGAAGCTGCCATGTTACACTTCTACTGTATCCCATAACATAGAAACATGTAAAGAGTGCCTTCCTCATTGCACATTTTTACAAGTAGTGATGGGAATTTCAACAGGAAGTAGCAGAAGGAAGACAAAGAAGAAGAAATGAGTGGAATCAGTGTCTGCTGGTGCTGGGTATAAAGTCTGGGAAGCCATATTTTGAAAAATGATGGATTGTGCTTATTATTTAGCACAGAAAAAGCAATGGAGTGTGAATGTAAGAATTAGGAAAGTACATTATGGGCACCTGATGGCCACGGTACTTTCTAAAACTCACAAAATTTTGAAAGGAGGGGTAAAGGAGGGGCATTCAGTTGGTTGAATCCTACATAGTGGACCTTTATAATAGTAACAGCAAAAAGAAACAGTTGTTAGGTTTTTCCTGTTCTCTCTTTAGGGCTGTATAAAAAGACCGGAAAGCTGGTTTTCCTTGGATTAGACAATGCAGGAAAAACAACGTTATTGCACATGCTTAAGGATGATCGACTTGGGCAGCATGTGCCAACACTTCATCCAAGTCAGTAGTCATTGTTCATCAGTGCTGCATGGATACATTACAATATGTGGGGAAAGGTTTGAAAAATGTTTCAAAATACATCATGTTAAACCCGATCTTCTAGGCTGGTGACATGAATTTGTGTGGGCTTTTTTGTCTTTTCTATCAGCTTCAGAAGAGCTGACCATTGCTGGGATGACTTTCACTACATTTGACTTGGGAGGGCATGCACAAGGTAACCATGTCAATCCTTCATACCATCTAAATGATCACAGTATGATTTCTAGTGTTAGTGCACACTATACAGTTAGAGAGACATGCAAAAATGACTGTTTTACAGTTTTGTAAATGTGTTATTGTTGTTAAACTGCAGCAAGAAGAGTTTGGAAGAATTACTTGCCTGCCATAAACGGAATAGTTTACCTTGTGGATTGTGCTGACCATGAGCGTCTACTTGAAGCGAAAGTTGAACTAGATGCAAGTTGTTGTTTATTATTATTATTATTATTTATAATTTTTTAAATTTCCCTTAACCAAGATACAGTTTGTATAGAAACTCCAACATGGCTATTTTCTGTCTCAAAATTTTAGGCCCTGCTAACTGATGAGACCATATCCAATGTGCCAATCCTTATTTTGGGAAATAAAATTGATCGACCCGAGGCAATAAGTGAAGATGCACTGAGAGGAACATTTGGCCTACATGGACACACTACTGGGAAGGTAGAACATTAACAAGCAAACACATATGTTATGTTATGGAGCTAAGGGTTATTAGTATAATGTGCCAGGCTATTCTTTGGCTTTTTTCTGGAAGGATTATATATAAAATATCAGAACTGGTACAATTTTGAAATTCTCTGATTACAGTGTCTCTCATCATAGTGACAGAATAGGCTTTTTTTTCATTATTTGAAGTGAATTTGTTGCCAATTGCTTGTTGATTGTTTATCTTCAGGGGATTGTCTCACTGAAAGAGCTGAACATGAGGCCAATGGAAGTTTTCATGTGCAGCGTGTTAAAAAGACAAGGATATGGGGACGGTTTCCGATGGCTTTCTCAGTACATTGATTAATTGGTTAAGACCCAATAGCCTCTCCAAACATGCTTGACGCTATTTATTGAAGGTTTGACTCAGGAGTAAAGAACTATTTATAATGGTACGAAAACTGACAATTATTCTAGTTGTAGTATTTTTTTTATTGTGCCAAAAATAAAACATGCTCCTAAAATATATTTGTGTAGACTCAGATGACGAAGACTAATAAACAATTGTATCATTTCTCCTTTTAAAATTGAAGCAAACTATATGGTACATGTTTTGTTGGGAGAATTTTAGGATATATAGTATTACATTTAGGGTTTGTCAAGTCTATCCACATTACACATACTTTCCGTTACATATGTTTTCAGATAAATATGTATTGCACATGTTTTACCAAATGGGAAAAGTGAATTTTTGCCATGACGTATGGAAATAAACCAGTAGGCATATGAAATGTGGTGCAATATCTAGACCTATGTAGCTCACATAAACATTATTTTTTATTTTTAAACACTATTAATACCAGTGTGCCTTAATGATTGTGGTGTGGTATCAACAACTGCTTGGTGCTTTACATACATTATACATATACATACATACATTTTATATATATATA
>JAQLOM010000037.1:12714781-12726891 GCA_030068315.1 Chrysichthys thysi | reverse complement strand
GGGGGGGGGATTATTTTCTTTTGTAAAAGGTGTTCTAACACATAATATGTCCAGAAATTTGTGGACACCGGACACCCATATGTGGATCTTCCCCAAACTGTTGCCACAAATTTGAAGCACACAATTGTATAGAACATCTTTGTTTGCTGTAGCATTACAATTTCCCTTCACTGGAACTAAGAGGCCCGAATGTATTCCAGCATGACAATGTTCCTGTGCACAAAGCGAGCTCCATGAAGACATGGTGTGCTAATGTTGGTGTGGAAGAACTCCAGCTGCACGAGCCCTGACCTCAACCCCACTGCACTCCAGGCCTCTTTCCACATCAGTACCTCACCGTGTGGCTGAATGATATCCCCACAGCCACACTCCAAAATCGGACGCTTAACCACTGAAGGATATTTTAACAGCTAAGGGGGATTAAATCTGGAAAGGGATTTTTTTTTAAAGCAAGTGGGTTTGATGGTCAGGTGTCCAAATACTTTTGGCTATATAGTACATTTGAGAGAGAAATACGCTATTATTTTTTGTGTTAACGTATTATCTATTTGCACATTATTTTTTTTATAACTACAACCCTGGCAAAAAAAGACTCCAAACGAGAGAATTATATCAAAAGCTTTGGAGAGAAAAAAATAGATTCATGTAACTCTAAATAGCAAACAAATATACTGCCGTGTTTTGGTCCTGCTCCAATCAGGAAGCGGGATACTACTAGGTTACATTTTTGGACCAATGAGAGTCGACGTAGTCCTGTACATCGACCAATGAGACAAAAAAACCGGAAGCGTTTCTGTTCTGTTTTCTGACATGCTAACTTACCCTGTTGGTACGGCGGCACTTGTGTGGTTTGTAGCCATGGCTGAGCTTTACATAAAATGCAAAATGGGTTGAGTTAAAGTCACGCGATGCACATTAATTCGCTTGAGGTTTTTTTTGTGTTTATATAGATGTTCTTCACTCGGTTTGCTTCATTTAAACTGACACCGAGCATCTAAGTTACTTAGGTGGGCTACATGTTACTGGGGGCTGGGTGAAAGTTCATCTCCCCACGTCATCAGAGTTAGGAATTGTGTTCATTTGTGATCTTTACACACAAGGAGCAGAATATCTCTGACGTGTCTGTATTGGAGGACATTTTTATTTATTTATTTGAAAATGTCTGTCGAGCAGAGGTGTTGTGTTGTCACTGTTTCTGAGAGCAGCTGCAGTGAGACGCAGCAGTCCAGTGTAAATCCACGGAGCTGCAGTGGAGTGGTGTTAAGCCATCAGTCTGGACTTGTGCTCTGTAGCGGGCTGTTGCTTTCTCGTTTCCTACAAGATAAAGAGTGTATAAGCCAAAATTCCAATATATTAAGTGCTAACAAATTCAGTAACAACATTCAAGTTCATATAGATCACATAGCTGGAACGAGTGGAGAAACACAGTGGACAAACAAGAGCTCCATATCTAATGGGAGTTCAATTTGTCATCAACCTGCTGAGCTGCTCATGATGGTGAACTGTGTGGAGTTCCAGATGGCTTTTCAGAAACTGTTTACTGATTCCGAACTGTGGAAGTTTGCCAATTGTGATGAGGACAATGAAATTCTCTACGACTCAAAGTTCTTGAGTTGGTTTGCAGTGCTGCAAATGACCACGAATACCCAACTCGATCCTCTGCCTTGGATAAAGAGTACAGCGCTTACAAAGGGATGTGCTGTCCTGGCGTGTGGGTCTCCATTTGGTTCTTTCTGTCCAGATCTGTTCATGAGCACGCTGAGTAAAGGCATCGTGAGCAACCTGGCCGGAGAGGAGAATGCCCTGATTTTGACAGATGCCCGCTGTTTGCCCGGCACTCAGGGAGGAGGCCTGTTTGTTAGTGATGGAGACATGGCATATCTTGTGGGCTTAATCACTTCACCACTGTGCTGGAAGTTGAATGAATGTATTGGTCTGACTTTAGTGTGTTCAGTGCATTTAATTCTGAAAAACCTATTATGGGCTGTTACCTCTCAACAGTCACTGAGAGAGCTGTCAAAACCTCCGTTCACTGATGTCCCAGCTGATGCACACCAAAAGTCAGAAAATGGAAAATACCCCATGGTGGTTGTGGTTGAATGTGGACAAATTTGGGGTTCTGGAATTGTGTTGAATACCAGTTTAGTGTTGACTTGCAGACATGTTGTGACTGGGAGTCAATTTCCCAAAGTCACACTCAACGCTAGTCAAAGGTAGTGTCATGAATGTATTTTTTCTTCTTCAAATTTCTTGTGAAATAAAATGTATTATAAACCACTATAATGGTTTGTAATTCAACATATGTAAACATGGTCTCATCATGTCCCCTCAGACCTCAGACTGTGAGTAGCAGAGTGCTGTATTCTACAAAGGAATCTTCTCCTTATGATGTTGCTGTTGTGCAGCTTCAGGAGCCTTTGACACATGTCCTGGTGCCACGGTTTACCAACAGTTTCTTGCCTGGTGAGCTAAAAGAGTTGGTGTACAAAAGTACAAAACTGATAGTCATTTTAGTAGTTGTGACTTCTCTCTTGCCCTTTTTGTCCCCTTTAAGAAATAAAATGAGCTGAATACTCTGTGGAGATATGTTATGTTCTTTTAAAAAAATCTAATTTTCATCATTGTAAGCCTGTGAAACCAGAAAACCTCATGGTTCACTTATATTTTTATTCATTATGCGATTGTTTTAAAGTATTTGCCTCGAAATAAACTGCATTGTTCAGTAGCTATATGAAAGATCATCTTATTTCTGTCTGCGTCTAGGTGAGGATGTGCTGATGCTGGGTTATGGAGCTTTAGGACAAACCTGTGGCCCGTCACTGACCTCAGGGATACTCTCCAGAGTTGTCCACATGCAAAACAAGCCAGTGATGCTGCAGACAACTTGTGCAGTGAATTGCGGAGACAGTGGTGGGGCTGTTGTCCGTGCCAAAACCGGCGAGTTGTTAGGTAACACGGTATTAACTAATTGCCTACAACAACCTCATTTCACGTGAAATGCATATGGCTATGGAAGAACTGAGGTTTCTGATTTTAATCAGTAGGGGGCATCATTTACCCAATATGAAGTTTCTAACAAAAGTTTGCTGCAATATCGTACTGTGTGTTTGTTATGCCTGACCTTTCCAAAAAGGTCAAATAAATTGCATGATCTCAGCCATAGATATCTAATAATTAATAAATGCATTTGCTTTGATGCAGGTATTGTGTCCAGTAATACAAGAGACTTTAAAGCCAAGGTTACATATCCTCATTTAAACTTCAGCATCCCAGTTTCTGTGTTGGAGCCTCTTCTGAGACGCTTTGCACAGACCCAGGACCCCACTGTCTTTCAGGTATTGGACAATGCCGAGGATGAGGCTAGGAAAGTGTGGAGACTTCAGATTCCTCAAAGTAAGATGTGAGGGCATGTCAGATGTGTGTCAAAATGTGAGCGACACTGCCATATGCATGCTGTTGCATTCTACAGTCCCACAACTGCATTAACAGACTGTTCCACATGAATGGAAATTGGATTTTGAGGATAACCAGGTTGCTCTCTGAGTGAACATAACAAAAGATTTAATTCCATCTGGACATCAAATGTAATTAGAATTGATTACTACAAAGACTAATATAAGCAATTATGTGTGTTGCTTTGAAAATAAAAATAATCAATTTTGGTTTTATCAAGTTATAAAATGAATTAATGACTTTTTCTATATTGTAGTGCTTTGATGATACTTGTAAAGCATTTTTAACTGAAAACACTGAAGTTACTTTTTATTCTGCTGTACTTTGTCATGTCATGGGGCCAACCATACGAGTAGTGCTTTATTACAACTATGGCAAACTTTCTGAAAATCTAACTATTTGTTCTGTTGTACTGTGGGGCCAGCCATGAAATGGATGTCAAATTTGAAGAATTGAACGTGGGATTGCCCAGAAGTGGCATGACTCTTCATGCATATTGTTGTCAGTATTACTTATGCTTAGAAGACTATCAAACACTCTGACTGAACTAAGTAAATAAGGGGAAAAGGAGAGTCTGATTAGAAAACAAATAAAGCCTGAATTGGTTGTTCTCAGACTGCTTCAGACACAAATCACGAACTGTTGCTACTGCGTTCACAATTTATCCTGGCCACAGCTTCTCCTATATGAAGGCTGAACTGCTCATTAGCTGGATTTGAACCAAATCTTTCAATTCTGACATGTTGCATTTCAGCTTGTAATTGTGCCTCATTAAAAGCCAACGATTCTTTGTTGTTGTTGTTGTTTTTTTCTCAAATTGTGTTTTCATCATCTTGAAATTAGTGACACAAAGCCTAAAGTTACTTCCTGAACTTTTCCACAATACAAGTCAATGCTAATTCCCACCATAATAATCAGATCTCCCCCATGGGATTATAGATACCAGCTACTAGTTTCTGTTTTTCGTATTTATGAAATAATATGGTTTCTTTCGGGCTTTTCTGTGTACTCGTAGCATTAAGCAGGGTAGGAAAGCCGAGTAGGTAAGGAAGGAAATGCAGTGTTAAGAACAATTCAGTCGGTTAAAAACGCAAGCTCGTAAATCAACTGAGACTGCTGGGATCACTTACTGCCAATTTTAGGTCTCATCATTGCTCTTGATCAACAGGAGACACGAACTAATTTGTTTTCCCACATGATGAGAGTGAGCCTGGTTGTAGCTATGACCCGAAGGCTCAATCGCAGAATAACCGAGTACAGGAGAACACGATGATTGGGCCCAATGCCTTTAATCATAATTATACTGAGCCAAAAAAGATGACACATTGGGACAAAGAAACATGCAACTAAATGCAAATATTATGCAATTGCCAGGGCAAATACACTGTGTTCGTATACTCCAACTATTTACAATGAGAAATTTATGACAATACAATCTTTTGCAAGTTGATCCATACTCCGAGACGATCAGAGAGATCTCTCCACACAATCAGACTGGACTGACAGGCACTCTAATGACACGGCTTAAACTTTAATCCAACTGAGAAAAAAAAAATCCCATTATTCATTCTTACAATGAACTAATTGTTATCCGTTGTTGATTTAAAGAGAAGACAAGCATATTACATCCTATTACATCACACTCCCAATCCTGCTCACAGCCTGGTTCTGTCTGAATGTATTAGCATCCCAGATAATATCTGTGATTCACACGCATTTAAGATCTGCACGGATTATGCACAATGTCTGTGCGTCTTGTGCTGAGCATAGAAAAGCTTTTACAGAGTTGTGCTCTCAAGAGGGAACAAGTATATTACGCTTGTTTCAGTGTATGATACGGATTGCACAGTGTTTACAACAACAGACCTGTTTTTTTATGTGTATGAAATCACTGGAGCCTGACGTCTCGCTGTTAGAGGACCTAATACCGTAGACAACCTGAAACCTTGTAAGTCAAGCCTTTTCTGGTGACAGAAACGTCTATACCAAGAATGTCTTAATGCACTTGGTATGTGAATGTAGTCTTCCTTGACGTAAACCAAAACTATAAACCCTCGCAGCAAAAATATGTACACCTAGTCACAATACAATGGACTCCTATTTCACCATGGTTGATGAGAGGATCTGATTAGTCGACAGACAAATAGAAAGACAGACAGGTCCCCCTGGGTTGCGTATCTTATTCTCCATACTGCTATTCATACATATATTTACTGTGACATACTGTTATCTCAGAGATAAAGCAGTTTTCCCTAGCCTACATTTTTTTTAGCACATTTTATGATAAAAATCTGAAAGTGGAAACCATGTTTTACAAAGTGTAGCTGGGTCTCAGAAGATTTCAGAGTTCAGTGTCAAGATACAGTATACAAGGAAACAGTACTTCACTATATCCACTTTCAAGGGATTCATTCACGGGTCAAATACAATAAATTTCTTCTTTATTTCTGTTGAGTAACTGTAAAACGAGCGATATGCAGAATACGTTAAGGAAAATGCAAAGCACGGCCATACGTTCACCATTTTGACCAACAACAAAAAAAATGCATTATGATGTTGCACAAATTTATAGACAAGGACAGGACATGCTGTTTATTGAAATGACACAGAAACCCAGCCAGATAATGTTTCAGTAATTGTGTTGTGGCTAGATATCAGAGCAGGTTTGGCTTTTGAATTTATTCTTGCTGTGTTGTAACCAGTGAAAGTATAGGGGGTTAATTAAACCTGTAAATGGTGTACCCAGCAAACGTCAAGAAATTCAGTTATGCATACATTTACGTTCAAATCTAAATGCTACCATAAAAGTCTGAGACTAAAAGGCAACATTTCCAGATATATATGTGCATTTAGTTTATGCTTCTTGTATAATAATAATAATAATAATAATAATAATAATAATAATAATAATGCATCACATGATGAGATGAAGCACGCTGTATAGCATTTGCCAAGCTCCAGTTCATCTAGAGAGAAAACGTCCAGTTATCAATTACCTAGATTCCAGATTAAGATTGCTGATGCTATTGACTTTATCAGATCACAATCTTGAACATACGACAAAAATGTTTTCCCAAGTGTATATATATATAAGATCGTTTTTAAAACTCTTTCCCATTTCCATAATTTCACTACAATGATCACAACTCAGTCCCTTCCCCCTCCCTGCCCCGGCCAATGCTGATTGGAGTGCAGTATAGAAATGTCCAACCCTCCAGTATCCACCATTTTTGTGTCAGCAAGAGATGAAGCTGCCTCTGAATCAGTGGTCAACGTAAAGCTATCTTGACCAGGCAACCATTTCATTTTGGTCTACCAGATATAGCCACCATCATCCATTTCCCCGATCTCCTCCTCCTCTTCTTCAGCTTCTTCTCCGGTGTCCTCTGCTTCTTTCTCCTCCTCGTCCTCCCATCCGACGCCACTGCCAAAATCCCCCGAGTAACCAGGCACTTCGTCTAGGGAACGCAGAGTGAATATAGGGAAAGACCAAACGTTCTGGTAAAATTTAATGAATCTGCTATTTACTTTCCATTGGCCAAACATGATTTTGGCATATCAAAACAATCACAGCAAGTCTGCCACAAACTGTGCAATTTCCTTCTAATAAAGGCTAAAGTAAAACTCTAATTTCTTAAATTGAGACAAATGACAAATAGTGTTGTGCGTTTAGCTATTAATGAAAACCATAAAGAATTTCTGAGAGGATGCAGCATGCATTGATATTATCCATTAAAGCAAAATGGGCAACTGACTAATGGGGGTAATGAGAACGCTTCAGCTACCTGCTTGGATACAACAAACAAAACCTGTGGCTTTGACATTGGGCTTTTTAATGGCTATTTTAAGCCCTGTCAGGGTATTTGTTCTTATCACCTGCAGGTCCATCACAGCCAGTAGTAATTAATCTTGCGGACCTTTATTTCAAGTGAGACAACTGCTCTTTTGCAATGGTAATGAACCTGGGCTAATGAATGTAACACTTGGTCTTCTGTCAGAGGGGTGACTGATGGTTTTGTGTATCTAAGCCCTTGCAACAAAGGAGGCCTTGTGCTCTCTGTATGTGTGTTTGTGTGCCTGCACGTCATGTGTGCTTACCACAGTCGGTGTTGCCATGGATTCTGGAGCCCATTAACTCTTCTCCATGCTGGTCTACACACCAGCACTCCTCCTTGCTTTGGTCACATTGCAGTCTCCTATAATAACCATCCTCGTCACAGCTGGGGATGTAAGTACCTATCATGGTAAAAACACACGTGTTCAGCTTAGACTTGTGTCATGATTCATACTCAGTTTCGCATCATGCATTGATCCAATTGAGCACTGCACCAGAGCCGAGATTACAAAGCAGTCTTAGCTCCGCAAATAATCGATCATGCGCCCGAGCCAAATGACAGCAGTGTGTAGGGAATAACCTTGTGAAGGACTATCCAACAGATTACTGGATGTGATTTTTTTTTCTGGAAAAGAAAAAAAATAATAATCTTGCATATATAAATACATATAAGGAAACAGAAAAGCGTTTTTGCCAGTGCAGGGCAGCTTTATGGGAGTTTTTAAGGTTGTGGCTAAAAAAATAAAAAGGATGTGCAGATCTGCACTGTGGTGATGATGCCAGCTTGTGGCAAGGCATCAGGGAGCATGTGTGTGTTTGGCCACCTCTGGCTAATTCCTGCATCTGCAGCATGTTTGTCCTTGGAGATTCCTGCTGGTGGCAGAGCCAAACATGCTGCACTGGCCACTGCCAGCTCTGCTCCATACTAATCCTTAGGCCTGATTAGCAGCTAATCCCAGCCTCGTGCTTGTCATCTGCTTAACAAAACACCTCCAGCATCTCCCCTGTGATGTTTGATCAATGTGTCCTTTACCTAATTTCTCCCCTTTTCTCTGTAGCTTGTAGTAGCTCTGAAGCATCTGTATCTTACTAACCATTTCTTCTTATTCCTAGGCTATTCAGTATCTCTGCTGATTTCAGCATGTTTTTACCTTAAGTTGTTTCTTTCCTTTTCCTTCTGTCTGGTTCCTGGCATGAATGTATTTTTTTTGGGGGGGGGGGGGGGGGGCCGTTGTACTTTTTTTTTTAACCATTAATGTTCATACATACCTGCCTTCTTTTTGGCTCCTTCCTGCATTTGGATCCTCTCTAACTCAGCCAGGCAGGGAGGCTCTGAGGAGCAAAACAATTAGAGCATTAGAGAGAGGCAGCGCACTAATCTCCTCCAGCCAAATGCTGAGCTCCAGCACCAACCCCTGATGAAACTGACATTGTGCCATTCATTTCCCACTGCAGCTGCTCTGTTAAGTCATGCTCCAATGCATTTCATTTCACAAAGATATTGACTGATAGACTTTCATAATCCTGTGTTGCTACAAATTCAGAAAATGCTTTTAACAAAATACAGCATTGACAATACTGTGAGTATAATCACATATATACTAATCACGCACATATTTTCTAAATAAAAAGTCAAAACTTTTCTGTAATGTTCGAGTAATATAAAAAAGCACAGTATGCATAAAATCATGCTGTTATAGGTGAAGAGCTTCCGTTATGGTTCATATGAAATATCAGAAAGGGGGGAAAAGCAATCTCTGTAACTTTTACCGTGGCGTGGTTGTTGATGTAATACATGGGCTGGTTTAAGTATTTCAGAAACTGCTGACCTCCTGAGATTTCCAGGCACAACAGTCGATAGATTTTACACAGAATGGAGCAAAAAAAAATACAAAACATCCACTGAACGGAGGTTGTCTTGGGAGAAGCACCTCTTGATGTGTGGGGCTGGAGAAGAATGGCCAGGCTGACTCGATTTGATTAGTTTATAGCTCAAAATACATCCTTTGCAACTGTGCGTGAGCATAAAATCATCACAGGATGCACGATATAACAAACTTTAGGCAGATTGGCTGCAACAGAAGAAGACCCCAGTGGGTTCTACTCCTGACCGCCAAGAACAGGAGTCTGGGGCTATGTAAGCACAAACTAATCAAACTGGACAACTGGCAACATTACACCCTGGATGGTCATAAAGAACACCAGTCTATCACATGCCTCTGCATTAAATAAATATCAAAATTATATATGCCTGTATGATCTGTACCAGATTGACAACCTGTCCAGGATGCACCCCACCTCTCGCCAGAAGTCAGCTGGTATTGACTCCAGATTCCCCAGATTGACCCTTAAGGGAGAAGTGGCATAGATGATTGATTGATGGATGAACGGATGGATGATCTGCACCAAGGTGTAAAATACACCAGGATTTGATTCAAATGAAGTAAATACTGTGTATGGGAAAGTACCCTTAAGGCAATTTCTTACCTGTTAGTCAATTTGAGTTCAAATTAAATCGAATTTAGTTTCATGATGCACATAATGAAAGTATCAAAAAGGGGAAAAAACATCGACTTATGGGCATGTTGGAACAAAAAAAGTCTTCATAAAAACAAAGAGGAGATAAGAATGGAAAGCATTTGCCCTAACAAACAGGGATTGTGTGTTTGAATCCTGACAGTGTCTCATTCCTGTCAATCACATCGACACCAGCTGATCATCTGTGATAGCCTCAGATTCCTGTTCTTGGCTGATAGAAGTGAATCTCAATGTGGTCCATCTTAAAATTCAATGTGTTATGCATACTGAGATGCTTTTCAGCTCACCACAGTTGTAAAGCGTGCTTATATGAATGTAATATGTATGATTATATGAGATACATAAATATATCCTTCCTATCAGCTCCAACCAACCTGGCTGTTTTCCTTTGACCTCTCTTATCAACACAGCATTTCCACCCAAACGTCTGTTCCACACCACACTGTGTGAACTTTAGAGATTGTTGTGTGAAAATCCCAGGAGATTAACAGTTTCTGAAATACTGAAATCATCCATGCCACAATCAAAGTCACATTGATCACACTTTTTCTTCATTCTGATGCTTGATGTGAACATTATATGAAGCTCCTGACCTGTATCTGCATGATTTATTGCATTGAACTGCGGCTACGTGATTGGCTGATTCAGTAACTGCACGAATGTATAGATGTTCAGGCATTCCTAATAATTGGATGGTGAGTGTATACGTGTGCTACCTCATGTTTATACCCGAAGAGAACTGTCACAGTTAGAGCAAATGAATGTGCGTGTGTGACCCGTGCTGGCAAAATGAGTCAGAATGCACATAGGCTAATTATGAGCCAAGAGGCAAAACATGGTTTCGGTCGAAATGAGATTTTCTCAAAAATGAGTCCATAAAGCCCTCATTTATTGATCCCGATGATAAAACAGCAAGAAAACATCCCAAGCTACTTTTATTTTAAGGTTTTGTTCATTATGTTCATTTGAATATCTTCATTAATTAGTCCTTTGTCGTAATATTCCATGATAAATCCGTGTTATTCACCGTGTGCTTGCGGTGTTATGGGGGAATCACCCTATCCATGTTTGGTATCGTTGTGAAGCGTAGTTCCTCTACTTTCTGATAATACACATGGAATTCCCAATAATGCTTTTATGAACCAATGGAAAGCGAGTTTCCAAACCCCATTAGATGTAAATGAAAGTGGTGAGTTGCTAGGCAGTCAGTTTTTGTCCGACTTTCAACAAACCATGCCTCATTTTGAAGGTCTTAAGATGGACAATGTGGAAGCAACTATAACGCACTTTTGAAAATTTCCTCATTCCGACTCATTATGCCAGCACTGGTCTCACACACACACACACACACACATATATATATATATAATATCTCTCTCTCTCTCTCTCTCTCTCTCTCTCTCTCTCTATATATATATATATATATATATATATATATATACACACATATATACACACTGTAGGCGTGCGTGTACGGCGTTAAAATGTTGTTGGGGAGGTGCGTGCGCGCCGTTAAAATGTTGGGGGGGCTGCGTGTGCGCTGTTAAAATGTTGTTGGGGGGGTGCGTGTGTGCTGTTAAAATGTTGTTGGGGGTGCGCCGTTAAAATGTTGTGGGGGGGTGCGTGCGCACCGTTAAAATGTTTAGTCGACTAATCGACTAATCGCAAAAAATAATCGGTGACTAGTCAACTATGAAAATAATCGTTTGTGGCAGCCCTAATATATATATGTATATATATAAAATGTATTTATGTATGTATTTGAGAATTACACTTTGCTATTTCCGATTTAAAAAATTCTTCATGACTTCCTTAATTTTGGTGCTTAAACCTTTGAGAGAAAATGCTTTCATACAATCATTTAGCTCATTTCTATGGAGGTTGCTGATATACAAAAATGAATCATTTTAATGAATTTATCAACTACTCCAGTTGCCAGATAACTAATACTGTACTGAAGTTAAAGTCAAAGATAAGTGCTTCGTGTGATCTATACTCAGCAAGTCTTGAACACATTCTGAATTCCTGGCTGGTTGGGTCCCAGAGTGATTCAGGGTGAGCAGACTGTCAACAGCCAACAGTGATGTTTTTGTTCCATAATACACTGTGATGGCTATTTCCCTGCCGTCGGGGAAAATCCGAGGGCGGAAAAGTGTAGCAGGTCGAAGGCAAATACCCCCGCCCCAGGAGAGGTGAAAATGCTTAACAAGAATCAAATAATTTCAAAACTGTGTGTGTGTGTGTGTGTGTGTGTGTGTGTGTGTGTGTGTGTGTGTGTGTGTGT
>JAQLOM010000037.1:12691635-12714681 GCA_030068315.1 Chrysichthys thysi | reverse complement strand
AGTAATGTCATTGACACAATCATGCCGATGAGTGATGCAGTGTCATCTGAGGGCCTGAAGACCACGGGCATCCAATATCATCTTCAGCCTTACACACAGAGATATTTCCAGTTTCTCTGAATCTTTTGATGATGTTATGCACTGTAGATGATGAGATTTGCAATCTGTCGTTGAGCAACATTGTTTTTAAAGTACTCCACAATCTTTTTATGCACTCTTTCACATATTGGAGAGCCTCTGCTTATCTTTACTTCTGAGAGACTCTGCCTTTCTCAGTCATCCCTTTTATAGCTAATCATGTTGCGCACGTGAGATCAATTAACTTAATTAGTTGCTAAATGTTCTCCCAGCTGAATCTTTTTAAACTTTCTTGCTTTTTCAGCCATTTGTTGCCCCGTGCCAACTTTTCTGGGACCTGTAACAGGCATCAAATTTGAAATGAGCTCATTTAGTGGATGACGGTGTACAATTTCCTAGTTTGAACATTTGTTATGTTATCTATATTCTGTTGTGAATCAAATATTGGCTCATGTGATTTGAAAGTCTTTTAGTTTTCATTTTATTCAATTTTGAAGAATGTCCAACTTTTCTGGAATTCGGATTGTAGGTGGCACGTGTTAAACTGATGTCCACATGAATGCCCAAACCTAGGCTTTCATAGCAGAGCATCACACACCTTTCATTGACTTGACTTCATCCCATCGTGCGTCCTGGTGCTATGACCTCCCCAGGTGAATGGCGCACACACACCTGGCCATCCACATGAATGAAAGAAAAACACGATTCAAATCAACCAGGCCACCTTCTTCCATTGCTCCAAGGTTCAGTCCTGTTGCACACATGCCCATGGAAGGAGCTTTCGATGGTGGACTGGGGATAGCAAGAGAACTCTGCCAATTTTAAGGGTACGCAGCTCCATATGCAGCACAGTACAATACACTGTGTGTTGGGACACATTCCTCCTGTAACCATCATAAAAATGTTCTGTGACTTGTACCACAGTAACACTTCTGTCATGTTAATTGCTCTTGTGCATCAATGAGCCTTGGGCACCAAACACCTTGTCGCCAGTTTGTAGTTTGTCCTTCCTCAGACCACTGTTGGTAGGTACTCACCACTGCTGAGTGGGAGCACCCCACAAACCTTGCCCTTTCAGCAGTGTCCTGACCCAGTAATCTGGCCATATCAGTTTGGCTTTTGGCAAAGTCGCTAAAGATCTTTACATCTGCCCACCTAACACATCAACATAACTGCTGTTACGAAATCAATGATATTTGCTTAATCTCTGAATGGTCATGATGTTTTGGTTTATTAGGGTATTCAGAAACAAATTTAGGGAGATTAAAACTTCTTAAATTGCAGAACATGGAAAATCCTGCTGGGTTTTTTTCACTTGCTGTGCCATCCACTTTTACCGTTTCCCTCTAGCTATTTTTAAAAAGCACATAGTGGTCCAATTTAGCAGTACATCAAGCATGAATAGCAATCTTTAATCTTTCCAGTAATTGCTGATACGCATCTGGGTCATTCAAGATCATTCATTAATGATGAAAAACTAGGAAAGGAGAAATAGTTTTTAAATATTTTTGTTTCGACGGCAAAAATGGTTTTAAACAACTAATTTGCTTTTTTCCCCAATCTTGAAATGACCAGTGAAAATGAATGAACACCACACGCATATAGATTTAAAAAATCTAACTTTTTTTTTTATCATGATGCAACATGATGTTCACATGTAGCGAAGATTTTTTTTCCTATATATTTATATCTTTAGTTCTTGGTAACATCCAAGATATATGGCAGCTGCATTTAGATTGCATCAGATGACTGGATAAAAAGGTAATTCTTACTATTACATTACTTTTACTATTACATTATGCTTATAAGCTGTACAGTGAAGCCATATTTTAAATTTATCATTACTCAAGAAGATTGAATAATATTATCACATCATATTAATTTATATTAGATGCGAGTATCTTCTTATGAAGCATGAAAGCCTAGAAAGCATCCATTTCCCATTCCGAACAGAATATACTGTAGCTCATGTTCAGGACAAGAGTTTAGATGGCAAACTTAGCAATGCTCAAATAAAATCAGATCCAAAAAAGTTGAACTCCATTTGTAATTATGTAATAGTAGATTACTTATGAAAAACCTCAGTGAATTTCAGGTCAACTGAAAGTATGCATGAATGTAGCTTACTCTCTCTCCAGAAGCAGAGGCACCACTCAGCTGTGGAGACTTTGCCATCACGATACGAATCACAGGAATTAAAGAAGGGCCGGATACAGATTTCATATTTGTCCAGATTGATAGCAGCCAGCTCAGCCTGGTCCAGATACAGGTCATTATTAGTGTCCAGCTTTGAAAACATCCATCCAATGGAGTCCTTACAGGTCGCTACTAGAGTTCGGTCCAAAACTGTGTAGAAAAGTGCATAATTAAACATTAAATGTGCTTTCAGCTTACAGCTTTATTTCTGATAAGTCTCCAAAGTGGCATAATTGAACTAAGCTGATCCTGATTAAGCATGGTGGGAAAGCCGGTGTAGAATTACTTGTGCTAATTTATATTCAACGGAAACAACTTGCCCTTACAAGCACATTCCTATTATAAAATGCTAACTGTTTTCCGTTTGAAAGTGAGCTTTGGATTTAAGCGGTCTCAGCAAAAGCTCGCTAGCGTGATCCTGTACGGCATGAAATCAATGGCTGAGCAGACAGCTTTGGGTCTTACTTGATGCTGAGGTGGCTGCAGTAGGCTTGCGTGTATTGTTCTGTTTGGCGTTGCCCTGAAGCAACTGGAACCAGTCCCGCAGACGATCACCCAAATCTGCTAGGTCCTGGCCTGTACAACTTTCTATAGGACCAAGTGGGAGAAAGAGGGAGAGCAGAACGTAAGGGAAGAAAAGGAAAGGGGAGGGGGAACAAGGTAAGAAATTAGGTCGCAGAAGTTTTTTTTTTAAAAGTTTGTGAAAAAGCAGCTGTAAAAGAACTGTTTGCTCTTTGAAATACTGAAACTAGTAGAGCCTGTAAACATCCCTGATACAGTGCAGCACAACCTTCCAAAGATGTCCGCAAAAAGAAAGAGAGAAAGACTGAATAAACTGTGGACTGCTGATAAATTAGTCATCTGTATTAGAAGGAGAACTGTAGGGGCTGTCAGAAGAGAAAAATGTCTTGAGGCTGTTTCTAAGCAAGACTAGTCTTATCAATTAATATGTCAGGTTATGTCTCTAAATCTTTTATATTGCACAGTCGTATAGACTTTTACATCATCCACTTGTTTTATTGGTCTGGGGTAACGTCCTTGAAAAGGTCCATTATAATTAGAATCTATCAGTACGCTCGGCGGTAGCAATCCTCTCGTTTTCTTACAAACTGGGCTGACTGTGTTTGTAAATCACATGCATCTGGACGAGACGAGAGTCCCTGTTGGTTGTGACTTATGGAAATGAGTTCGTGCAAGGCAGTTGAGTAAATCTGCACTGTGAGTTCAGTGAATGGCTAACAGCAGCACAGTACCGCAGTGGTCCACTGCTCCAAACGCCTGACCTGGAGCAGACTCTCTGAGAGTGAAACCCTCCCCAGTCCTTCCCACCCCCCGAAAACCCTATGCATGCAGGTGCAGCAATAAATAAATCATCGAGCTGTTTAAGCTTTGCTGTAATGCAGTGACGGAGGACGTTCTTATCTGTAAAACAGCTGCAGTAGTTTGGTGGTCACTATAAGTGCTACCTACCATGTTTACTATCTGTCACTGTGCTCGGCACAGCTGTAGGGGAACATGGGCATGGACCGGCGCACTTCACGCTCAACTCTTTCCCTGTGAGACACGCCTGATGCTGCAGCTTACACTGAGGCAAACAAATACACAGAGACAGATAAAAAAGATGGTCCACATAAGATAAGACATACTGCAGCGACATTTGATTACTGTTGTGTGGCAGGGCATAAAAGCAGTTTGTCAACACAGTATATAGGATTTGAGTCAATGATTCCATCATTTCCTTCACTAGCATGCACTAAGGTAGAAAAGCGGGGGGGAAAAAACCCGCTTGTACTGCATGCTTTGTTAGTTTTAATAATAGCAATAACACAAAGTCTTAAACTGCAAATAGTAGTGACATTTGAAATGAGATGCAAATAAATGAATAAATAAGTAACAAATCCAGATGTGCATATTAGTAGCAGATATGTTCTACCTGAGAAGCATAGTTATGTCCGTCAGAACCACACACAGGCCCAGAGGTGGACACAGGGCACGGTTTGCAATTGTTCTCCTGCTGACCCACCACTGGATGCTTCAGCCTGTAAAAATTATACACATTACTGTAATATTCATAAAATAATCTTCTGACTGATTCTAGATTCATCCAACCACCCCTCTGTGGTCTTTGATGCACAAGTGACCAGCATTTTCCAAAGGTGTATGATTACAACGTTCTCCTCACTACCATCTGGAGTCACTGTGCATGTAGTTTCTCTCCATGTTTGTTTCTAGGTGGACTGGCTACACTAAACTAAATTGCCCCTAGGTATGAATGAGCATGGGAACCTGTGTGTACATGGTGTACTGGGATGCACTGGTGTCTAATTCAGGGTGTATTCCTATTCCTGCCTCCTACCCAGTGTTCCTGGGACAAGCTCCAGATTCTGGACCTGGATCAGGATAAAGTCCTTAGTGAAGTTAATTGAATACACCTCTATCCAGTGATGTATACATGATACAGGGGGTAGTGGTAGTGGTAGCTCAGGGGGCTAAGATGCAGCACTACTAATTGGTCATGAGTTCAAATCCAAGCATTGCCAAGCTGCCTCTGTTGGGCCCTTGAGCAAGGCCCTTAGCCCTCAACTGCTCAGTTGTATGAATGAGATAAATGAGATAAATGTAAGTCGCTATGTATAAGGGTGTCTGCCAAATGACACTAATGTAATGTAATGTAAACAGGGGTGCAGCCCTCCAATAGGCCCAGGATTCCAACTGAAAGCAAACAACATCAAAGAAAAGATTCATAAATCTAAAGTCCTTTAGTACAGACCAATCATCCCTGATGCCCAGGTACCAAATTAGGAAGTGTACAGTTCAACCATGTGAATCCACTGTACCAGAAAAATACAATTCGGCAACCCATCATGGTTTTCTTAACCTGACGGCAGAATGTGACCATCATATCTGTTGGAGCAGTGTAGTATGGTGGCTATTTAATTTCAATTTTTTGGTTATGAGTACTGAACATTCATTTCACAATCAGCTTTGACACTTTACTGAGCAGATACTGTTGTGAAATGTGCTTGAGTAGTCTTGGGTGATCAAATCACAAGGTAATGGTGCTAAACGCAAATGTCAAGGATCACCAAGACACATTGAAGATGCAGATCTGGGACACATTTGACTGCATATATTTTTTAGTGCAAATGCTAATGTGTCTAGATGCATCTCTGACAAGGACGTAATAGGAAAATACGCCATTAATGCAAGACATGCTGGTTGTTTTGGTGACAGAGTGCCAATAACCCCCCCACCACCACCACCACCCCCCACACACACACAAATACAAAATGAAAAATAAAAAACGGAGAGGAGCAATGATGTACATGATTCAATTCATCTTCTAGCAGAAGTGATGTAGGCAGTAACAAAATTTTAACACAAATGGTCATCTGGACACCTTGGAGTCACACGATAGAAACAGGTGTAAACGGTGATGTGTCTCAGCTGTGTCTCGGCCAGTGACCTGATCGCCCAAGACGCATTTTATAAACCAGGGCCTTAGTGATTTTATATACACACACACACATACATGTATATACATGTGTATAGTTCTAAAGAGGTCAGATGACTTAAGACAGGCGTACCCATCCCTTTTTTTTTTAATGGGCCCGAAATGTTCATGACACTCCCATCCCACCATAAAAAGATTCCCACAGTCCCAATTAGTAGAAATAATTTTAAAACATTCATAGTGCATTACTGTAAATAAGCGTTAGACAGTTTTCTCATATAAAGATCAGAAAACTGATCTTAACAAATCACTAGTTAAAAACCTAAAATCACATAACTGTATATTGTACATCAAAGAGGGAAAACAGCCCATGGGTCCTGTGTATTTACACATCTAACAATACTGTTAAGACATCCCTATGTGGGATCTGAGAACTGCAGGCACTGTACACTCACTGCGTCAAGCCTGGGCTTGTGGATCTCACTGCAGCTTCAGGACATGTAGTCGAAAATGCGCATCTAATTTCAGCTATTAAACTCAATCTAGATCATTACTTTGCACTGAACCTGAGTCGCATAAATACCATAAGTGCTAGGTTGAATTTGTCAGTTTGGGTGTGCTGTGGAGCATTAATTTCTGTGCAAATTTAATGTACAAATGTCTGCAAATATTACAAACATGCATTATCCCTGAATACGATCCTGGTTTAAACTTTCATGAAATTTGAATCGATGGCAGAGCACACTCTGTTAGGTGTAGGTAGGCTAAAGACTCAAATATTGCTAATGTGCAGTTTAGATTACAAGCATACGAGCAACTATAGTATGAGCATACACAGTAAAAAACAGCCTGAGTGTTTTGTTATATTTCAAGCTTAAAACCATGACCGTGTCACCCAAAAATACTTATTTCTATTTTAAAATAAAAAACATTTTTTATAGCCGCTCTGTGCGCTGACAGTGTCTGGTGTAAATGCCAAATTGATTAACATGACAGCTTGATGGATGGGGCACCACTGCAGTCTGGTGTACAATGGGCTTAAGAAGAGCTCCAAATTGAATGAAATATTCCATAAATCAGGTTCATGTACATAGAACTGCATTATCAATGACGGTTGGTAAAGATTTCCTGCAACCTCCATCCGCATCTCAGATGACCTCATCCCAGGGTTGAGTTAAGTGTGCTTAGAATAGAAGGTATGAGAGAGAATCAAAAGTAAAGGCAAAATATACATTTAACGGCTTTAACAGAAGTAATTGTGAGAAATTAAACGTATCACTTTTACACAGACCCCATGCAAGACGATGATTTGGTTGTACTCTTCAACTAGCTTCTGTTTTCCCACAGAGAAGACGTTTTTCGGCTGCTCCCAAAACCAGGTGAGCACCACTTCTTTTACGTCATCATCAGAGGTGAATCTGTGACCGCGCAGAACCTCTTTCAGTGGACCAAAGATGTGATGATCGCTCCGCACCAGATCTTGGCTGTAAGGAGGATGTGGAAGACGTTTAAACCCAACTTTCGCTGCTGCTGTATGAGGACATGCATTGCCATGGTGCAGCAAGACTGTTTTGGACAGCTTTCCTCTTTTTTGCTGTGGATTGCAGGTTTAAGTTCCTTTCAAAGCGGTGCGCAGTAATTTGTACTGTTTGCCCAAGCACTTGGAAATGCACTAGAATACAGTCATACCCCGCTTAACGAACGCCCCGTAGAACGAACATTATGCATAGCGAAAGCCACCGCGAACGCACGTGTGACTCTCAGAACGAACATGTTTCACACGTCGCATGTGAAAAATCGAGTTTTAAAAAAATGGCTGAATCCAGCCAGATGTGTCTCAGATGAAAACACAGCATCAATAGCAGGGGGTGGTTCCAGTTTCACTTTCACTTTCAATTTTCTCGATTTTTCACGATGACCAGGAACGGATTACACGATTTTACAACGAACTCCCCACACAACGGAACAGACTGCTTTCGTTATGTGGGATACCACTGTAGACCCCTTCATGTCCCAAAAGAACGTTAATATGATTTTCTGTGGGGAAGGGCTGAGTTTTCTCCTTTGCTGGAGAAGATGAATGTCTCCACTCCATGCTTTGTCCTTTTGCTCTCGAAGCTATCATGTAATTTTAAATTTGCCTTTACTTTTTGATTCTCCCTTGGATTATTGCAAAACGAAGACATTCATATGATAAGATCTTGCTTGACAAGAATTTATTTTTGAAATGTCTTGCTGTGTATCCTTGCCTGCTTAAATTAATAAATGTTTGTTTCTGTTTTAAAATGTGATTACTGTATACAGCAGAAGGCAAATCTGTGACTTCTTTCTTATGATAGAACTACGCCTTCTGTGTAGTGAAAGAGAGAGAGAGAGAGAGAGAGAGAGAGAGAGAGAGAGAGAGAGAATGAATTGTTAAAGGATGAGTTAATCTTACCTGTACTCCAGCTTCTTGCGGTTGACACACACAGCACGCTGGTAGCCCTGGGCAACACACACCTTGTGTGGGCTACACTTCACCTTCTGGCAAGGGTCTTTAGTTGTGTCTACATCTATAGGAGGAGAGGGGATCTTGTAATACATAATAGCAATCACTTTGGGCTACAAACAGGCTGTACAGAGATTACAGTTATCTTCAAAATAATTCAGGGTTACAGAGAAACAGAGGTTAAATGCATAAGGACAAAGAAAAATAGCTTTTAAAAGAACAGCCAGCATTTGTATGTCAGTTCATGTGCATCCGAATCATTATAAGGCTAAATAAAGTACATTTATAAACTAATCTTGTGACCAAGCAAACATAATCAAAGATATGTAAGCAATATTTTCCATGAACTTCCAGATCTAATCTTCAAAATTACATGAAAACACACATTCAAATGTTTAAATACAACAGTTCAATTTTGTTCAAAACAGCACATAGGTAGAGAATTATACTGTTACTTGTGGTTCAGATATGTAGGATGGAGGCAACAGTCTTACTGTTTAGTCTTCACATGACCAATAGTAATGTCCATTATTTATTTGTAATCACATCTATGCTCAAGTTACCTATGGGGCTTGGTTCTCTGGGGTTACAGAGGCATCACCAGCATTGTATCACCTTAGCAATGTTTCCCAAATTAAGGGTCATGACCCAAAATGGGTCGCCAATCTTTATTTATTGGGTCGCCATTTGGCAGGTTTGTTGTGTTATGTGTAAATGTAGATGTTCTCAGTATTCCTGATGTACTTTTATAATTCTGGGTCCCGCTGTGACACCAAATTTCTCTTTTGGGTCTCAGACTGAACAAGTCTGGGAACCACTGCCTTAGAGTAACACATCGTAACCTTCTTAGAATTATTTTTATTTTCCTTTAGATTCCTGAAGGTATTCAGTGATACCACAGCCCTGGGTGGATCTCCGAACCATGTTGCATCAGTACAGCCTCACTAAGATTAAAGAAAACACAAGAATGACGATGTTACCATAGCAACAGACCCACTACAGAGAGACAGCATAATTGCTGGACTCTGATAAGTGACAACAGGTCCACTACCTTTTCCCAGACGTATACTTCTTTACCTCTGATGTCTGATTTTTCACTTTTCTCTCTGTGGATATATCTTATCAGGCTTGTGCCATAACCAATAGCCCTATAAAAATTGTAATTAGGCTTCCTGTATTGACACAGAGCAAAATCCAGCATAAGAAAATGGAGAAAATCCCACCTACTTTAGAGCAAATTCTGCCTCTGCTTCCTGGCCTAATCGTCATGCTCATGCTTTGTTTACACATGCAGAAGCATTTAATACAATCATCGCTGTCTTGGAGCTGGACACCAGAAACAAGCTCCTAATCTAGCAACAAGCTCTAAATGTGAGCGTGCATAGTCAAGAAACTGCAGACAGACTGCTGACTGGATATGGCACTCTCACATGTTGGAATAATTGAATATAAGAGGACAGGATTTATAGCTGTAAAAGCTCAAATGTGTCAGTTCGAGAAAACTGTGACTAATGTGCCTGGGACAATATAGTAGAATTGCTTTGTAAGTGATATTTATGATTGTTTCCACATGATCAAGGATGATGATCAGTATATCAATTACAGGGAAATGTCCAAAACAGGGCATTCAGGGATTTTACAGGAAATTGATCTATAGCTGCGCTACATGAGCAGTCATGCACAGTTTGACAATGCGCAATTCTGAGCACAGATCCTGACATTCCATGATCAGCATCACAATCTTTATATGTTAGTCATATGCATGCAGATGCGCCTGCTGAAAGCTAGTGTTTCTTCTGTAAAAGTCTGTTGGCCAGAATGACTCCTCAGTATAATTTTCTTGCAGACACTAAGACATGACGAACCCAAAACATTTGAGTAAGGTTCTTCTTTTATTATAAATTGATTCACTGCTCTTTCTGTCATTTGTCCCTGCAGTACACACTACAGGTGTCTGCCTTTTAAGTGGAGACATCAGACACACCCATCTTCTGCTTCATTATTTCAAGAAGAAATGATGATTTAGCGAATGAAAGAGAGGACAAACAAAGCAAAGCACCCTAATTCCTCACTGCACAGCTGTTAGGACGCATGTTTGTCTCAATGCATATGTTTTTCTTGATTGAAAATTAGATAGCTAATAGAGGAATAAACCTCTGTTTCGGAGTCCTTAGTATAATAAAAAAGAATAGATGATGTAACAAACACACACAAATACCAAATATACCCCCTTCAATGCATCCATTCGTCCATCCATCCATTATCTATACTACCTATCTGTTAAGGGTAGCAGGGAAGCTTCAGCCAATCACATTTCACTTTGGGCAAGAAGCAGGGTCCATCCTGGGCAGGTCGCCAATCTATGGCAGGGCTAACACACAGACGAACAACCATTCATACCCACTTTTAGACCTATGGGCAAATTAGTGTTGCAGGTTGACCTAATCTATATGCCTTTGGGCTGTGGGAGGATACCAGATCACCCAGAGGAAAAGAAAACAGGTACAGGGCTCTCCAAAATCGGAACTTAGTGTGTTAATGAATGTTGCATATATGGCTTCGTGTATGGTTTTCCATTATATTTCTTGCAGAGCATTATAGTTAACAGTACATCCTGTTGAACTTTAAAATACTTCATTTCTGCAAAATGACTAAAAGACACAGAGTTGGCTTTTCCACAGACTTTGAGTGCTAACCTAGAATAAGCCATCAAACTCAGGAACCTCTTTGATGTCTGCAGTATAAGTGGGTCAGAACAAAGCCAATGTCACTCAGTGCTAAATGCAGCCTCCTAGACTCTTATTAGGCCTTCAGTGGAGCTGACAACGATTCATTAATTACGTTGTGAGATATGTGATAATGGACTCCTCTATTCCGTGGTCATCATTTAAACTCCAAATCAAGATACAGTGTTGAAATGTGTCGGGCCATTTCTTTACTTCAGCCCTCTGTAGAGGTCACATCATATCAGCTTTAAAGTCTTACATATAGATAGATCCAGGCTGCAGGTTTAATGAGGATGTCTGTCTTAATGAAGTGTACATTTGACTGTTTTCTAATCTGATGCTTCCACTTTGTGCTTTTAACAGAAGTCAGCCCTGATTCTCATTAAGTCACATAATTGGAGAAAATTGTAACCCACTGTGAATGTATGAAACTTACTTTCATTTGAGCCTTGATTTTCATCCCATGATCTGATGTAATCGTCCTAATGGAGAGAAAGAGAGATTTTTTTTTTAAAATCAATCTTAAATTCAAGACGTGTTTTAAACTTATATGAAATTTGGATATAATATAATTAAATCCTTATGAAGTTCTACTGAAGAGAGTACAAGACATTAACAAGTAAAGACAAGCAGAAGATAAAAGGATCAGGAGCACAGGACAAGAGAAGGGGGCTGAAAGACGCAACTACATTGGAGTTAAATAGATAATGATAATAAATTCCTCATCTTAAAAAGACACATCAAAGAAAGCCAAGGACGGCAGACAGATTCAGACCATATTACTGACCTCTACTTCCTGGTGAAACGTGAGGCAGATGAGTAAAAGAGAAAAGGAAAAAGCAGACTGTTAGAGGAGAATAAGTCTCATAGGAGATAACACAAAAGAAAAAGAAGACAATGTACAACTGCTTAATATATCTCTTTGGTCTCTCGGCAGGATACGTCACCTCCATATTTTCCATTGTGTACATTTAAAATAGCTAAATTGTTTCATCATGCACTTGCTATTCAGGATCTTCACAGTCACATATGTGGAAGCATTAGCTATCACCAATTATTCCTATACTGCATGTAAATAATAATAATAATAATAATAATAATAATAATAATAATAATATTAATAATAATATTAGCAAATATGCCGACCGGAATTAAACTTCACAAATTTTAATAGGTTGTCTTTAATGCTGTTTCATAAGGAGCACATAAACAAAAGAAAGTACTCTACAAGATTAAAGGTGTGTCAAGTTTTTGTTTTTAATTGTAAGCAAGATAGTGAGCATCACATTGTTAAGATGAAAGATTTGTCATTAGAAATTAAGGTCAGTCATCAGTGCAGATGTGTTTAAATATAAAAAACTGTCAGTACCCATACAGATATACAGCTTATTGGCTGTTAGTCCTACAGTAAATACAAGCCATTCTGTGAATTAATGTGCCTTTGTCTGGGGCTGTAGAGTCTTGAGAAATACAGTCCCCTAAAAATTTATAGTACATAAAAAGCCTGCCAGAAACCCCCGCTTCAGATCATAGAGGAATTAGTGTTCCTCATAAAAGACCATGGCACTTTGGCATTTCATTTCAAGACCTGCTTCATTGAGGTAAATTGCTCTATGATTGGCATAACATCAACTTTGCCATTTGCATAACATTAATCAAACAGCTTCAGCCAACTAAACGCCTTTCTGATCCATGAGAATGAAAAACGGCGTCACCCCTTTAGCCTGTACAATAAAGTCATGAATGATGTCGGTCTCTAAAAGGCTAGGACTTCAAACCTTGGGTAATCTATAGCACTAGGCAGACATGATGTTGGTATGCGGCTTTATTTCTTCTTTATCTAGTGCCCTCACAAGGAGCAAAAATCATGGCACACCATGCAGTAGAAATCAGAGCTTTTGTTTGATCGGGGTGGTCAAGCGATTGTGTTTAGTTCTGGTTCATTTTGGTTCATTGTTTATGCATGCATATTGGACATATCTCCAAACAAAAGCAGCACAAGTGTTTACATGGCATGTACGTCTACTTTCTGTACTCATTACACTCAGACAGCAGAGTGAACAGAATATTATCTGCTAATATGTTCTACATCTTTGTGATGATGAGCAAACACAAGCATGAGTCAGAGCAGGAAACGGTGCCACACCACACAGAAATGTTGCCAGAGCACAGGCTCCTAATGTCAAACCATGCAGCTAGCCACAAGGGGTAGGTTACAGGGCTTTCATATATTAGCAAGATGTTCTGGATATTTCATGATAACCATGTTCTGCGACAAATACTAAATGAAAACGCTGAAGATACCAGAACATGTTCGCTGATGTTCAAATACATTAGCACATTAGCATGATTGCTAGGCCGTCTCACCTCACAAAGCTGTCACAGTGCTACAAAAAATAAAGGAAAAAGATAGATGTGATGGTTACTGACCCTGGAGGTTCCATATTGAGCGAGTACATGTCCTTCATTGGTAAGACAACAGTGCTGCATACGGTGTGAGCAGAGACAGCATGTCAAATGTTCAACACTTTATCCATCCTTCCCTGAGAGAGTTGATGTAACACTACTAGCTTTCACTTGAACTCTGGGAACCTCTCATCTTGAATCCTGTGTGATATTTTAGATAGCAAGAGCCTCTTTGAGAAGGTTTTTTTCTCTCTCAGAATCTCCCATCATGGGTGCAAACAGAATCCAGTTATTATATAATCTCTTATGAACAGTTCACATATCTTTGTCCAGATCAAATCTGAGCACATTAATATCTGGTGGCATCAGATTTTATTTGATAACCATGGAGTGCTTTGAGTTATGAGATATTGCAGAAAACTCCTTTGAGTGTGCTCTGCCATGGATATCACTCACAGGACCATGTTTCATCATTCAATGCAGCACAATACTTCGCTCACCTCCTTAGCATAAGAACACTGACTGACAGCCTTCCAACGTCTCAACACGCTCTCCCAAAACTGAACTGTGCTTTAGAGGCATGCATTAGGACTTGAGTGCATGCATGTGATTGTATGTGCACATGCAGTTTTAAAAGCAAACTCCGCAGGACTGGGTGAACAGGATCAGCTCCTTCCTTACGTTTGAAAAACAGCATAAAGTAAGAGTGAGTTATACTTGTAGCCAGGATATAAGTAACACAACACATGTGATGGAACTTTGAAATTTCTCTCAATTTCAGTTTGCATAGCAAGATATAGTGATTTACATGGTAGTTCAGCATCCATTCAGGGGCACAGTGGGTCTAGAGCCCATGTTGGTATGAATATGCCCTGAACAGTTTACCAATCAGTTTTATAGGGCACTAATTGAAATATTTGGAAATTCAAAATTTTGAACCTGAGTGTGATTGGTGGATATTACTAGACCTTATGTTACAAGATTTTAAATTTTTTTTTATACTGCAAATCAAGGTCCGTAGAGTTATATACATATACAGTGAACAGTTACGTTCCGGTGCCCCTCGCGAAAGATGTTGCGCCGTTACATTAATTTTATTATTTATATATATTTTAAGGCTTTATAAACCCTTCCCACTGTCTTATTAACCTTTCCCACACTCTTATAAACACTTCCTATGCTCTTAAACACTTTCTACACTCTTAAACCTACATCATTTTAACAGCATATAAAAGTCTATATTGGACACTGACCAGATGAGATGAACGGTCACGGAGCCAATCAGCACCCAGGATACACAACACAGCACTCTCTGATTGTTGCCTCCCATCCAGTAGTGTGTCGTGTACAAGCTCACGTGGGCAAACTAGCTCACGCGTTGCCAATACAAAGCAGAAAACAACTGGGAGACGGCGGGTTTAACCGACGGAAATGGCGATGGGGAAAGCGTAAGGGAAAGAGGCGCAAAACTCACGGTACCGGAGGAGCTGAGTACTGAGGAGATAGACTCACAGGACACGAAGCTACTGGACTGGAACTATAACAGCTCATGGACATGAAGCGAATGCGCCGGTGACGTCACTTGTTGTTTACAACTGCCGTAACCAATCCTAACGCTCCCTCACAATCACCTGACTGGTCCGCCTGATTTTATTATTTATATATATATATATTAAGGCTTTATGAACCATTTCCACTCGTTTATAAACACATCCTATGCTCTTAAATACTTTCTACACTCTTAAACATACATCATTTTAACAACATATAAAATTCTACATGTGTGCTTACTGCCGGTGAGGTCACTTACTGTTCATGAGCTGAAGCGGAAGTGGCTTACACAGTCACTTTCACTTTTCATCCGCTGATGAAAAACAGTGTATACTGTTTTATTTCAATTTAAATGTTCTTTTAATGTTTGAATGAACATTTTTTAAAATGATATTTTATATTCCAGAGTCCCACCAAAGCTAAAAAATTCCTTGAATCAAAATTAGAAAATCTGCGATGCACTGAACCCGTAAGAGGTGAACCGTGTATATATAGTGAGGCACCAGGGACCATTTCGCAAGCAAATACGGTTCTTTACCCAACAGAGGGTTAAATGGGATTACACACACACACACACACCCACAGATACAATTTGGACCTCGGAAACTTTCAACAGTGGGGACCAAAGCAAACCTGGAACTGTGAATAACATCATTTACAGTTTCCTCTGACCGGTATATACTCTTTTATCTCATTTTAAGTCATATACAGACATTAAAATTCTTGACAGTTCTGCCATTTGACTGTTATAATGATTGCATGTAGGAAGGCTTTTATCAAAATCAGATGTATCGTTGTGGTGAAGGCCTCAAAATGGTCTCACATCCCACACAAAGATAACTCTGCTGGGCTGCTAACAGGCATGTGGGCTTCTCACAGCTCACAAATACATGTGTTCGCATTCAGTTGCTTTTCAATTGAGAATCCAATCCGTCATGTACCACGAGAAGGCTGGGAATAAGCAATGCGCCCACTAGAACTCTGTTTTCACTGTCACAGCACAGTTGGACCAGACAGGCAAACATAAGCCTCCCACTTGATTTATGCACAAGGCTTATTTGACCAGGCTTTTCAGATTAGCAGCACGGCACATCAAAAGCACTGCTACCAGCCCACTCAGCTGATTCAGAGCATCCCAGCCTTCCTTCATGTTCAGGAGGAAGCTTGAAGGTCTACCATTCAGAAGAGGTTTTCAGAGCCATGAGAGCCAGGCAGGCAGCTCCTCAGAGACACAGCTCTGACCCAGACTGACAGATCGTTTTAAGGAGCCCAACGGCTTTGCATGGAATAAAGCAAACATCTTGAAGAGAATGCTCTGCAGTTGACTAACACCAAGCTTCACTTTTGTCTATTAGGGAAACATAAAGCTGTGGGTGGCAGGTTCAGTATAGTAGTCTGTCTCTGTAGTATTCAGGAAACCAAAGTGTAAGCTTGCTCGTCTGTAGTATGCACAATGACGTGATAGCCGAGTGCGAAAAGAGGACATGAGCTATTATTTAATTTATATAAGTATCTACTAATAAGTGTGACTGAGGTCAATGAACGCCATTTCCATAGCATAGATAAAATGTGGTGTGGCAAGGCACATCGATTAAATCTTGCTGTTTAACTCAGTAAACAATGTGTAAAAAACATTTACCAAATTTTATTCAATACTCTAAAACTGTGTGCTGTATCAAGCACAATGAATGAATCACAGTGTCAGTGTTAAAGCACTCTGTTGCTCTTCTGTGCCTTGTCTACATCCCATGCTCCTTGTTTAGGTAGTCTAATATGTATCCATGTACCCACTATGAACATTTCAGAAAAGTAACCGAATAGCATCTAACTATAACAAATGCAATCAGTGTATCAGAAACAGGGCCAATTTTATATATGTGATATACATATACATACCACATGCATTGCATGTATTAGAGTGTGAAAGTCACATTCACAAATAAGATTACAAGACAAATAAAAAAAGAATCAAACAGCTACTCATTATATTAGCAACTACATACAAGCAGGATGGTGCATCCATACATTTTCCTGCTTAATTAATATAAGTGCTACATTCAGTTTGTCAAGGCATACCAATGCAATCCCAGAGTCTTAATGAATCCCAATGCACACACATTCGTTTAGTTCAGGCTCCGAATGGATACTGCAGAGGCAGATTAACAAGCTCGTTCATTACAGTAAATCGTCCTAGTTGTTAGTCTTCAGTACCAACTTCAGGCTCAAAACACTGCCACCAACCCAATGAGGCTGAATGACAGCTATAAAGGTGACAGCCACAAGAGAGGAGAGACAGAAAATCAAGTGATGCCTTTAAATGAGCAAATCTGACATGAGAAGCAGTCAATAACTCATTCTGCCCAAAAGTAGCAGAAAAAAGTGAGGGTCTTGACTGCTGCGGAGCAGATCTTGACAGCTTTGACAGTGCATGTCAACTTTGCACATTTCCTAAACACATTCCCAGTATACTCTGGATCATTATGACTAGAGGCAGACTGCACTTCTCTGACATTTGGACCATGTCTCTGCCAAATAACCTGGCTACTCATTACTACTTTCAAAGAAAAGTTCCCAGTCTGAGCTTTGCTTGACCCCTGACTTTATTAAGGATAAGCAGCATAAGACAGAAAGCTCCCACACACAGTTCCTATTCAGCTTTACACATTTATATTGGTTTATTTCAGATGATTCAACTGCTGTCCTTGATAGCATGTGCAGTATTTTGTGCTTAGCCTGAAGAAAGTGATACCGTCGGTAAAAACATGGAAATGATCAACTGGACAATTATACTTTTAACAGTCTTAGAAATGGACAGGGGATAGATGACTTTTTTTTTGTCACAGTGGTGGAAATCCCAATGTCACATTATTAAATTTATTATATTTAGGGGTCCAAGCACCAAAGTAATCTCAGACCTAATGTGTTATATCATAGGAAATGCCAGGAACAGAAAGGTCTATGGTGCCAAAAAAAATATCCTTTTCAGTTTTTAAAAAAAAATAATTTTCATGAAATAAATTGGTAGTGAAGGGGTCTGTGGTAACACAGGAGACTGAACAGCACTGAAACTGGTGCTGCACCTGCCACATTTTGCACCTGCACTCCTGAATGTCCAATTCAGCAGGAAAGGGCACAGAACACAGGAGTGGTGTGATGAAAGACCAGTTTCTCTTGATTCAATTAAAGCCCCCCCAAACACTGGTGTGTGGCCAGAAGCTTCTACACCCCACTTACTTGCCTTCATTGGCTGCCATTTAAATGAACTCCAACTCTGCTGCCTATTAAGCCTGTGCCCAGCCCCTGGGACCAAACTTGCAAGTTTACCAGTACTGGATTTAGAGCAAGAAACCTGCACATTGCAGAAATGGTTCTCCGGCTGTTGTGTGCCAGCACAGCTTACTAAATTGTGATTTATCCAAACCTGGCATTACCTAAACCTAGATATTTGCTGGCATTACATTATACAGGATTATAGATAATCATGGCCCATATGCCATGATGACAACACAATGACAAGGGTATACCCACCTACACAGCCACGTGGTTACAATCCTTTTGGATTACTGCCAGTCATGACAGCACTGTGGGACTTTCATACAGCTGGGATACATGCCCAGCGGGACTGTCACAAGCACTCACTCTTCACACTATCCAGCCAGGTATCTCACCTATCACTGAGGGTGAAGATGGATGCTTCAGTACTTTAGCTGCTATAGTAGTCATGCTTCATTAATTTAGGCTCACAAATGTAAGCCAGCATGCATTTTCTTTTACCACTGATTAATGAACGTGATTAGAAGCAACAAATTAATATCTTGATCAAGCTTCATCTCCACCAATAAAGCCATTATGAACTGTCATCGTCTCATCATCAGCATCATCATCATGCTTGTCTCATCTTGAAAACATCTTCCTGTGGGCAATTAGGAAGTCTGCTAAATTGACAGCTTCCCTAAGGGCAACATTATTACACCCACCTCAGCCTGGTCCAGTATGCATCTTAATACCGTGGTAATGACTAGGAAACTGGGGAGAAGACGCATGAAACATTTTGCTTCATTAAAAATGTAGTGGCAGTGTAACAGGTGCAAGCCTGACACAGTCTTCCGCTGCTGAGGGGAAGCACTGCTTTTAATGAGCTACACTGAGAGAGGGGGAGAGATAGAGGCTGGCAGCCACCAGAGGATTGGCCGGCTCTGTTCGTTGTTTATTTTCAGTGGAACAGATGACAGCTTCACTCCTCCTTTCTGAGAAACTCTCTCTTAGCTGCTGGTGGAGGAGGGGGCAATCAGAGGCATGAACTCAGAACAACTGCTACATATATACTGATAATGACTGTAATCCTATTATAACACTGAGATGGTCATTAGAAGACAATGTTATTGCAGCCGATCATCTTTTGTTTCATGCTTATTTCTAGTTTACACAGCATCACACTCTTTAATGCAAAGATCACATATACAATATGCAGCTTGTAAAATATTGTTTAGAATCAATTATTTTCCATCAGGATGTTACATGGTCTATTGTCATTCATTTGGGTTTCAATTCCAAATATGGCATAGATTTTACATTGTAATATAATACAATATGTAAAATGACACAGAGCATGACTTAAGTGGAAGCAGGAATCTTCTTAGTTTGACTCCCGCTTCTGTTTCACACTAGTCAAGAATGGTTAATTGAAAGTCTCATCATAAACAGCGTAATAAGTGTTATGCATCCTAGACAAGGATGTCTTAGCAGCATCTGGCAATTCAACCTAATTTCTCAAGATACAAGCTAGTTGAAAACTCATTTCATGATCCATAGATTAGTTACCTTACTAGTTATCTTAGCAGACAACTAATAGACGGCACAGGCCAGTGCAAAGATGTCTATTCAAACAGAACAGGAAGCATCAAGAGAGGCTGAGTATTTATGTGTCTGTTTGTTTACTCAATCCATATTAAACTAATCTATGGGCAGAAAATACACTAATGTGTGTTTTTTTAAGCCCATCAGTAGAAGAAATATGTATCCCGATAGAGTAAATTCATGTCTACACAAATCTCCTCTGCTGATGCAGACAATAAAAATGGCAAAGAAGGTTCATTAAATATTTACGTGTGTGTGTGAGGACATATGCTTTTTTTTTGTTCTACTGTTTGGATTACTGTTACCATTCATTACAATGCCACTCAATACTCTGAGTCTCGAAGGGCATTAAAAGTCTGAATCAATTTTTGTAATTTGACTTTGGCTTGATACCCAGTGAAGAGAAAATAAATATTTTTACAAACAGAACCCATTTGAAGTCAATAAATGTTATCTACTTCCTATACCTGTATGAAAAAGGTAAAAACATATTTAGCATTGTACATTTCTTCAATTTACTCAATTTGTGCAATGCCTCAAAATGTACTTCAATGTACTGTCTACAATGCCATTTGATTTAATTCCAAAATCCAGTTCATATTCTGTGTTTTCATGTAATTGCCATCCCTGTTAATACTCATATAATCTTCACAGGAGTTGTGTGTTTTACAACACGTTTATTCTGGTGAGTGTGAAGGACACAAGTCTGCTAAAAAAAATGGCTATGATGGATGCCACTGCCTCTCTTCAAAGCATGTGCCTCTCAGCTTAATGGTGCATCTTAATGGTCTCAGAGGACACATGAACTCCTAATAAATCTCTTTTCCTTTTAACAAAAGAAGAGTGTTCAAATAGAAAGAACTATTATGAGATACAATGGCGAGTTTCTTGCTGCTAAATTCACACTTCTATCAATGCATTTGTTGTAGCTTTTCTCAGGAGAAGGTGTGGTGGACCAGATGTGCAGGGGTTCTCCAGTATCTGTTCACTCGAGACACAAGGTAACAAATCCTAAATTGTACTTTTCAGTAGCCATTAGGAACAATTTGACTTTCTCATAGCTGGAGCATCACATGGAAATAAAAATAAATAAAACCTTGCACAATGCACAAGTTTAGGAGCCAGTGCAAGTTCGTTCTAAGCATAAAGAAGCATCTCTGTTTAAAAAAATATGATCTAGATGCATAAAGAAGCAATAAGAAGGCCATGTACTGCATCTGAAATAACACACTTCTGCTATAAACAGAATGTCAAATCAGTACTACATAAAGATTGGTGTATCTGAAACCAAAGTATTTATTACCTCTAAATACCTTGGATAAAAAAATAACCAGACGCCATGTTACATCGGGGGGGGGGGGGATCCAAAGTAGAAGAGCACTTGATATTACTCAATCCCACAGTTCACCCTAGTGTGGACAGTTATGGCTTCTGAGGAAGTCAGTCAAATTGAGAAAGTGGCGGGTGGCAGTAGAGCAGCTTTCAGTACAATGTGTGATTATTGAGTTGCATATGTGAGTACGATGCATATAAATTATGAGGTTTTCCTTAGGGAAAGCAATGTTCTGTGATTGTGGGAAGACTAGCTGTGTCATACATTTGAAGATTACCCCAATAATTGAATGCTACACCATAATTAGGAAAATGTTGAAGCTGATCTGTAGCCTGCGGTACTTCATTTCCAAAAAACAGCATCTCAATTGGAGGGCTAATATTGGAGCCAATATGGATATCTTCGATGGAATTTTGTTTAAAGTTTAAGCAAGTACCGATTTCAACAGGATATTTCTGCGTATTGTTTCCCATGACAAAGGTGATGATCAGATTATGATGAGCGGCTCCTATGTAGTGGAGCTTAAATGACAGGGTAATCAGGTAAAACTCCTGGGTAAAGCATTAATAGGCTTGTTCTAATTCATCTCTGTTTTAATATTTCAATGCCCACAAGCTAAGGAGTAATACACAGTTCAGGCACAGAAAGACCGGGGAGGGGTGGGGGGGAGTGAAACTGGAAAATCATTATCAGTGTTAAATTAAATTTTAGGAAATTGGAGGTGGGGGGTGGGGAGGGGGCCATGTTTACTTCACTAGTGCTAGTCCATACAGTGGTTAAATCAGTATAAGGAAAAGGTTTCTAATTCAGTTCACTTTTGTATTTTGGACTCTTCAGGCATCACAATGTAGCCTGCAAATACAACTCTCTATTCTTATTCTTTTGAATGCATTTTTTACCCACACATCCTCTGGTAATGTTTGTGCCCCGTGCTAATTGCTCAGAAAAGACATATGGCTCAGTGTTTGCAGATTTTTAGGGCATTATCACTGAAGCAGGGCCAATTACCCCCTCCACACAAAACCTTTGACGAAAATACAGAAATAATAACTAACAAACCCCGGCATTTGAAGATGAACTCCATGAATGAACTGAACTAGAGCACAAGTTTAGCTTCCCCTGTTAGCCAACAGTGTGTGACCGACATGTTGTGTGTGTCAGTATACAGTAAACACCAGCAGTCCTGAATGTGCTCCAAAACTGAAACCCTTCATTACTTCGCTTTTGTAACCTAACCTAGCCGATATTACTTCAGCCGATTAGAAAGACCGTATACAAACGACTTATTCAGTCCCAGTCATACGTACACACAAACACACATTTCACGTGAAGCCAATTCAAACATTTAAAGCGCATCTTAAGAGGCACAGACTGAGCCGTGTGATATTAACAGTGCGCTGTTTTAACACACGATACATTTAGAGAGTAGCCAGCTATGCGGTTACGGACACAGCCTTAAGGACGAACTCGACGCCAGACCTCCACAACATTAGGCTTGTTTACTGTAAAATCAACGCGTTTGTAGATTTCACGTGTCCGTCTTTAGGTGTAAGGCCAGTTAAAGGCTCGTCTTGGTGGTGTAAACGGACTTACATCTCGGAATCGGTTCCAGTGTTTGATCTTGCGACTGTACTGGGAAATGGTGGCCAGCCACTGCTCGTCTTCCATGAAATTGCCGCTTTTCTCAGCCGCATCTTTGCCACCTCGCTTTCCGTCCGCATGAACCGGAGACCCCGAGAGCATCAGGATGGGGAAGAGGACAGAGAGGGGACACAAGAGCACCATGATGTCCTTTAACCAGGCTCAGAGGATCTGCTTCTCCTAACAGCAAGAGATGCTGAGGCTTCACTGAAATGTGACCCGATTACAGGATGCTGGGTACACACACACACACACACACACACACACACACACACACACACACAGAGCGAGAGAGAGAGAGAGAGAGAGAGAGAGA
>JAQLOM010000037.1:12659000-12679921 GCA_030068315.1 Chrysichthys thysi | reverse complement strand
GCTGTAGCTGTTTATTATTTCACAGTCGTGTGATAATGAGGTTATCTCGACGGGATGCGAAATGTTACAGTCCCGATGTCTACGTGACATTTTTGGCGTTTCCCCAAATTTGGAGAGAGTGAAGAAGGGGCGGGGTCAACTGCAGATCAACGCTTTCAACAGAGTGTCGAATTCCAGCCGTGGCACGTTGTGAACGTGCGCTGAAAGCTGATTGGCTCAGACGTGAGCGCAGAAAAAGAGTAAAAAAAAAAGCAAACGCAGCAAACAAACTGTTCTTGAATGAAAGATTTAAGAAGTCGCTCCTAAACCTGTTAATGAAGTACCAACAAAGGTAGCCTTCCACTCAAGACTCTATATATGTTTTAGTTTATATATAAAACCAACCGTTTTCTCATTTTGGATCAAACAGGCGGCGTAAAAACATACAAGTACATGTGAAGGATTTCCACAAGTTCTGTTTGATACACAATGAGAATTCCTCACAGAAAGACCGGTTGAATACACTTGACTGGTGGGGCTGTAGTTTAGTGAAATTATTTTTTGGTCGTGTTTGTTTTTAACAGCATTAATCTGTAGCAGTGTATTTGATCAGCCTGTTCGTAGCGTCACTCCCAGCAATAAACCAAACACAGTACATCATGTTTTGCACTTTTTGTCCTAACTATTCCACATTTGGGGTAAACCGGGGGGCATTTTCGTCTCTCACAAATCATCAAGCATCCACATTTCACCCCCTACGGAAGAAGGGGATCGTAACCCAGCAGGCTTCCCGGCCATAGCCTCAAGGCTGAGGAGATGAAACGCCGAGAACGTGTCCTAAAATCTAATTGGCTAAGACGTGTGGGGGGCGGAGCCACCCCCACCGTGTATAAATAGTCCCCGGACGGCTCTCGGAGTTTGTGAGCTGTTGGGTCCGTTCCTCACATCCAGGCAGGGACTACATACTTCACCATGGATTATTCACATTCAGATTGTGGTGTATCCAAACGCCTTTCATGGGGAAGAATGGTCCAGAAGCTGCTCCATAACCCCGAGGACACCAAAGCAACGGGGAAAAGAGATTCAGGTAGGCTCAGGGGTAACCAAGGTGATCGAGTGGTGCGCGAGGAAAAGTCCTCTGAAATGACAGATTATTAATATTATTAATGAAACGTGTGTTGAATGAATTGTAACCTTTGCCCCCTTTTCTTTCAGGGTGTTTGTCGGTGTGCTCGATGGATGATGACCCCTTTGAAGAGGCTCTGTGTGCGGACACGGTGTGCAGCGTGTCGGCTGTGCTGAGTGACGGCGGCGCTGAGCTGCTCGGCTCCTCCCGGCTCGTGGTGCCGCATGTGTTACTGGAGAGGATCGGACACGAGCTGCTGCAGCTGGCGGCCACCGAGCCCTGCGGCCTCCGAGGAGCCATCATCGACGTGTGCGTGGACAAAAGCAAGAGTCCTCAGAGTGTGGGACAGATATCCGTGGACCCCGACATCGTTCCAACCTTTCACCTCACCTTTTTACTACGCCTGGATATCGGGGGACTGTGGCCCAAGTTCACGAGTAAGCTCAGCAAGTTTGCTAAACTGAGCACAGGCTTCACGGTGCTGAAGAGGAAGCTGTACAGCTCGGAGGAAGTGTATGTGGAAGAGCTGAGCTGAAGATCATGGCACTTCTTTAAAAACAACAAAAAAAACCTGCTCTTACTAGGACTTGGAGGCAATCCCTACTTAACGCTTGGCAATTTTTTTTCTTATTTTAAATAAGAAAATTACAAATTAACGTATGGGTTTTACTGTACACTTTTTTTTAATTAAGCTAATATAGGGCAAGATGTGTTGGCATGCATACATTCTAGCCTGAGAAAATACTTATCACTTGAATGAATAATGGCAGCTAAAGTTGTTCAACTACCTCAGGGAATGGAACTATTGTAGACATTTTTATTATTGTGCTTGTAATTCTACAAAATGCCTGACTGCACAAATAAAATTTGCACTACCTCATGTGATGTTTTACAACTGTATTTTATGATTTTAGACTATCAAGTGTTTAAGTCATCGGATGAACGCGTTCTGAGGTCGTGCACTGCACTTTTCAAATTAAGTAGGGAAAGAATATTTATTGTTTTCCCACCAGATTCGTTTATTCTTGTACACGGCTATGGCTTTATCAGCTTTCTTGGATGCTGCTTTTTTTCCACTAACCTAAGGTTAGTTAATGTTCCTCAGACCCTTGGTAAAGCTATAACGATTCAATTACACTCACACAAATGGGTGATTAAATTTTAATAAATACAAGGCAAAACCTCTCCATTAATCTCAATTACTTCTTTAAAAAATCCAACAGGCAATCTACAGTGAAGAATTAAACAACAAATGGCAACAGCTCAAATATCTGAATCTCAATGTTCTTCCTGTTCGAACAAACACTAAAACTCTGAACTGGCTCAGATAACCCAAAGATGGGGTTTTAAGAACTGCTCAACAGGAATCTTGGGTGCGTGGACACACTGAAGGGAAAGGCATTAAGCTTGGAGCATAACTTACCATTCAGAATAAGCCCATTTGTTCACGTTTCACATTCATAATGCTTCACCAATTACTTTCAAATAAACACAATTAAGTGGTAGTTACATTTTTCAGACCTTCGCGGTAGCCACCCACTGATGTCTCACTTCATCGTTATGGGACGGGGAAAGACAATGTTGCCTGCTGCTGCAAGGAGATGGATCATAGTTTTGTTTTTTGTTTTTTTGAACTGGTGCAAATTCCCACTCTACGTTTAGTGAAAGTTTGGTGAGTTTGTGGTTGGTCACCTTTAAATGTGGCCCTTCCTAAAAAAAAACAACAAAAAAAACAACATAGAAATGTCAACACACCCGCTGAATTAAAATCTTCACTATATTGCAAACAATTGTAATTAAATTTTCCCATTTTCAAAACTCATTGCAAAATACAGTAAAATAGACAAAATATCAGGAGCTCCATAGCATGTTACAGCAGTTGGGTAAGCTGCGCCCACACCAGCCTGTTTTTTTTTTTTTTTTTTTTTTTTTTTACCTCCCTCCTGAAATTAATAAGACCAAAACTGAGAAACTTCTCAGCCCTGAAGACTCTCTTAATGGTGGTAAACTTACTGACTACTACAAAACACACACACACACACCAGTGATCTCCTTACAGAAACCTTCTCAATGCCAGGATTTCCACATTTGGTAAATTACAGATTTTCTGTTAATTCGCTTAGATTATGTGGGACCTCCACGATACAAGTCTTGTAAATAAGTTGTTACTACAGGACCAGTAACACATTAGAACTCCTGCAATCATTGTCATATATATTGAATATATAAGATCTCATAACTTACTCATTTTTCAGTGCCCATGTAAAAGGACCTGAATGTCTGACAGCTTTGAACAGCTGGGTGTTCCCATCTTCTGGGCCCTTTGGTACAAGTCTGAATCTCCAAAATACCGTGCCCGATACAACAGTCCTTCCTCTGTGAATACAATAAAAACCATATCTCGATACTGGGGATAATGAATGTTGACTATGAAAGCTGAGCAGCACATTTGAACCATGCAACACAATTTAGTGCTGAATACTCAACCATTGCCAACCTTTCTAAATGTTGCGAGCTGTGTTTTAAGTAAGATCAAATGACTCTTAAAATTGGGCAGCATGGTAGTGCAGTGGTTAGCACTGCAACACTCACAGCAAGAAGGTTCTGGATTTGAACCTGCTAGTCGACAGGTGGCCGATCTGGACTTTATGTTCTTCCTGGGTGTGGGCTTCCTCCCTTGGGTTTCACAGCATCACAGGCCAAAGACATGCAGATTAGGCTATCAGGCTACACTAAATTACCCAGAGGTGTAAATGGAAGTGTGAATGTTGCTGTTTTTCCCTCTGTCTTAGCCCTTTGATAGCTTGGTGATCTGCCCAGTGTGTTCCCTTCCTCTCGCCCAACCTTCCACATTGACCCCACAAGTGGGAAAGATATGTAAAAAGTGTAAAAGGAATTAGCACGACACTTAAAATTGGTGCTTAATGCTATGGTAGGACACTGTAATAGCACTGATGGCTTCACTCACTCTGTTGCTTTTCCTTCCAGCAGTTATTTCGAAGGTTCGAAATGTAGTCATCTTCCACACTTTGCTCAATATTCTTAAGATGCTTCCCAGTATATTCTTCTGAAAAGTGGTCACCCACATAGTAAGGCACCTTCAGATAAACCGTTTGCCGTCTGTTCGTGTGCCCTGAGGATCTGCAAAATAGGACATGCTACGTTTTTTTTTTCCCTTGAAGGACATACAGTAGTGTCCAAAGGTCTGAGACCACAGTGAAAATCTGAGATTTTAAAGAATACTTGGGATGTAGAATTTCGAAATATTTAAAACAAAGAAAGTAAAATGTTCAATATCTTGAATATTTATTACTGTAGAATCTGCACTATTTCTAGGTCCCTATTTAAATGTAAGCACACTTATGATACGTTAACTGCTTTGTACAAAAGGTCAGATTTTCTTCATGCATAATCACTTCTATTGAAGCATGTGTTCAGACAACACACAGATGGATTTGATCTAAAATGGCGTTCCTGTCAGTTATAGAATCTGTAATAACAAGGGTTGTATTAAATAAAATAAAATAAAAAGCAAATTAGAAGCATTTTCACTAGTGCTCTCAGACTTCTGGACTTTTTGGATATTATAAAAGCTGATCATTTCCCAACAATGCAAAAAGTCTGTATTGTATTGTTAACACATTAAAAAAAAAAAGAAAAAAAAAGGAACATTTAGAAACTGTTGTTCATTATATAAAAAGAAAATGATTCAGACAAGTTAATAAAAGTGTATACTACTGAAATGTAAGACATGCACGGACTCACGGCCTGTGGCTGAGACTGTAGGGAGGACTGGACACCATCAGCTGGCTAAGTGCTGAAACTACAATGAGGACGAGGATGGGCATCAGCTGAACAAACAGAGCAAGGCTTCCCTAATTTGTGGGAAAAGAATAAAGCAGAATCTGTTAAATATTGCTTAGTTCTTATTGTTAAACAATCAGCTTGTGGCTAGGCATTTTGGCACCGTAACATTTCTTTGCATTATAAAAACCACTGTTGTAGGCTTGAAAGGAATTGGGCCAAATGCACAAAGCATGTTTTCTCAGAGGCTATAAAACCTCCAGTGCATGGTTACTTACATCTCTCCGTTGTTCTCTTCGTTCATGCCTCTGATCGTGTCCAAATCTCATCCTGCCATTACTATAAACATGGACATTACCTGGAAGAAGTGAAAATACTTTAGCTGCAAACATCTGAAATTATTTTAAAATTATGTCAGTGCTTTACATTTGCAGTCCTGCCAGCCCAGAAGAGGAAATATGCCTAGTCCTGTCAGTTTTTTTTTTCTTTTGTCAGTCAAAAACTACAAGTGCCACCAAACCATTTTCAGCCAAAGGAAGTGATACAAATAAATATAAATCATACATACAATGAAATGACGTTATTTATATACAGTACATATTTAATCCAAGTTGAATTTAACATATGCGAAAAGGATTTCATTTCATAAATCAGTGAACTCAAAATATTCTTCATTTACGCGGACAGAACGTGAGGGTGCCATGTAAGCCCATTTCCCATGCCTGAAAATCATATCAAGGGCACCAGCCAAAAGAACTGATGGCGATGAAAGCATAAAAACACCTATGAATTCGTCACTAATTCCAGATACATTTTTACTGGTTCATCTGATTTTTTTTCCCCTTGAAGGGACAAGTGAGCAAATTGCCACGCTTGGGATTAACAAGCATCCTGAGTGATCAGGTCACACGTGGGCAACCCCAAGTATGTAAGCTCACATTTGGCATTAGAACACTTGTACATGTGCTTCTCAAGTGATCACAAGTGATCGGATCTCACTTCACTGCTTTACATGCAAATAACCCCTTACGTCATTTCCGTTTGCAAAGACCAAATGTATTGTTGTTTTTATCCGGCAGGAGGCAGCAATGCACTTCCTATGCCAAGCCTGCCAAAAATTACAAGGAGATGAAGAAACTAAAACAATGCTACCCGTTGTTGTTGCACTTTAATATGACACAGTTGACATGGAAGTGAGTACATATTTCTGCTTACACAGAGCACATCAGTTGAGTAGGTGGTCCCTCAACATGGCCCAGGACACATTTGTGTACACCCTACTAAAAGAATGCGACCATATCTGTCCCAGAGCACCTCGGAATGTGGTGGGAGTGATTGGATCTCAATGCGTCTTCAGGACGTATTTGACCCCATTCTCTGACCATTTGCGACCTGATCACTCAGGATGCATGGTGCTGCCGGGACCTCGGAGTGATAACTTGTACTGATGTTAAAATTGGGAGATCCTATGTAAAATGGCTGAGAGTTGGCAGGTCTGCAAGTGCAAAGCAAACATGTAACAAAAAGTCTACAAACAATAAGCATGGCCCTGTTTTAGTTCCACTTTTATACTCTTGAACATTATGACCTATAGATATCCTTTTAGATTCTTAAGATAATGCTACCTTTCTACTCCATTTTGCTATAAAAATAAAAACAATTCAAGCGAACGAGCGTCACAGAAATCTAAACTTCAAAATCTTTGACATTAAAGCAATGTGGTGCTACAAGATCTGGGCAATAGCTAAAAATAATCGTCATAATATCTCTTCAAATTTCATTTGAAAATATACACTACACACTCACAGTTTAGTATTACCCAAGATATCAACCTAATATAATACGTCTCCTATGACAATCTCTCTGGATACCCAAGCTGTATGGATAATGCTTAGAATTTTCCTCAGACACCATGTCACACTTAAAAAAAAAAAATATGTAGCAGGAAATATGACAGGTTAACCTCAACCTGTCCTATTTAGCTAATTCTACAAAGTGTCCGCAAGGTGGTCAAAATGCAGCAGCTTTTATTTCCCATTATGTTTACAATGGGAGCGTCAGGTTATTATGGTCACAGTGTGCTGTGTGACATGAAGCTTTTTGTCCCAGAGCAACACAAAACGTACTTTAGGGAGTGTTTTTACATGCAAAAATGCAACTGTGCTGTTCATCCACACAGCTTTGGAGACTATCGCATTTCATGCGTCACAGTCGGGTTACGTGTCAATTACCGCCGATATCGGATCACATCACACAATCACCCAAGCCTGGATGCCACTGCTGTTTTTCTGTTCTTAAACTCTTCATAGTGGTTTTAGTGTACAGACAATATCCCACTGCCAAATAGTTCACTCACTAGATGGGAATCCACCTCCAAAGAACATGTTGAAGAGATCCTCGGGCGAAATATCGGCCTCAAAGCCATGATGAGAATGGCCATGACGTGACTGGTGAACCTTCTCCTCACCATAAAGGTCATACTGTTTTCGCTTTTCTGTGTTACTAAGAATGGCGTATGCATTTCCAATAGCTGTGTATTAAAAAAAAAAAGAAAGAAAAGCAATAAATGTTATAAGAACCTGCTCAAAACTACTGAATGCAGACATTATATTTTATGATTTAAGAAGCTGAGAGTTAAAAAGCAGTATCACGACATACCTTTAAATGCCTCTGTAGCACCTGGAGCATGGTTTTTATCTGGATGGAATTTCAAAGCCAATTTTCTATAAGCTTTTTTCAGATCCTCATCCGACACGTCTTTACTGACTCCCAGAATCTCGTAATAGTCTTTGCACTTCTTTATCCTACGTCATAGGAAAGGCACATTACAAAAAAAGAGACAAAACATTACCAGCTACCAGTAAAGTGTCATAATTAATCACATGATGTTTTGTAAAAGTAAACACACTGTTTGACTGCATCCAGCTGCTCTGCTGTATATGACTTGGCTCCGTCTGTGGCACCGTCTTCTGATATCTCCTCTCCAGCACTGGTGGCTCGGTGTCTAACTCCACTGCCCTCCATTTCTCCACAGTTATTATTACTGCCATGTGCATTTCCATTCAGACCTATAGATTCTAATAAACCTAAAAAAAAAAAAAAGGCAAGATGATGTAAAAAGATGCAAGCTAGCCTTTCATACTGACAAGTAAACATGCAAGCAAACCTAAACTAATTACAGGTGCTCCCCTAGATACAATGGCCCGACTTATGATTTTTCGAGGATTGTGATGCTCTAAAAATTGTAAAATATTTAGAAAATATTTAAGATTTGCAGGCAGGCATCACTGGCAGGCCAGTGTACCCGCGTATGACGTAGGATACATTTGGACGATGCCCGGATGTACACATCACTCGTCTTGTGTGATACCTCACTCTCTACCACAACTCGAGGAGTTAACTTGTGTATTGCTGTACTATACAGTACAATACCGCATGTTTCTTTGTGTGCTTCAAGAGCTAATTTTAATTCAAAAGGATGTCTTCTCAACACCCCAGCATGTCTCCTACAGGAAAAGACTCCTGGGTAGGCTAGACTAAGCAGTGGTTCGACATACCAACTAACTTTGTGTGTCCTCTTTCACATCATTCATAAAGCTCCTCTTTGGTCTTCCTCTAGGTCTCCTGTCTGGTGGTTCCCACCTCAGCATCCTTCTAACAATATATTCACTATCCCTCCTCTGTACATGTCCAAACCATCTCAGTCTGGCCTCTCGAACTTTATCCCCAAAACATCTAACATGTGCTGTACCTCTGATGTACTCATTTCTGATCCTATCCATTCTCGTTCCTCCCACAGAGAACCTCAGGATTTTCATCTCTGCCACCTCGAGCTCTTTCTCTTGGCACGGCCGCCAATCTATCGTAGGGCTAACACAGAGACGTACAGCCAGTGGCACTCACATTCACACTTAGGAGCAATTTAGAATAGCTGGTGGACCTAATTTGCATGTCTTTGGGCTGTGGGAGGAAACTGGAGCATCTGGAGGAGTCACAGAGGGGTGGGGGGTGGGGAGGCACTTGAGGGGGGACATTCAAACGCCACACAGAAAGCCCCAGTCGGCCAGCAGTTTCAAACCCAGAACCTTTTTGCTGTAAGGCACCAGTGCTAATCACAACAAAGGTACAGCAGAGCCATTCCAACTTGCTCTCAGATGCTTGACAAAGCTGAGATCTGGGAACTGTGCATGCCACAGGATGTCCCAGGAAAATGTTCCCCAACCCATAATGCTGCTATCTCCAGCCTGTAATGTTTACATCCAACAGGATGACTAACAGCCCTCATGTCGTTTACACCAAATTCAGATGCCTCCATCAGCATGATGCAAATCGGAGCTCAAGCACACACGCAGGACGAGCATTCTTGTTCCTAACCTGACAAGCACTCTCTCAAACACCGAAGCTATTCGTGTCTCTCTGCCCAATTTATACTAGACGCCGCAGTCACGTGACACTGGACCGTACAACCGGTGGCAAAAAAAATGGGGGTGCAAATAATTCCGTGTCCATATACGAAACCATCGTAAAGTGTACAGCACTAGCATAAAGGCTTAACTAAAATGATTATTAGCATTTTATTTTTGGCTGTTCTTGACATATGGGAAATAATAGTGAACATGTTATAACAGTGCAGAAAGAAGGACACCGACAGTCGAAAATGTAAAGGTCAAAACATATAAGTTTATACGCGAAACAGGTTAGACGAGCTCGGCACCAGGATGCTGGTTAACGTTAGCCAACAACGGGCCGGCTCATAACCGTTAGCCACAGATTTAGCTCTCATGCGGCGTAACAGAAACAAATTCACGTACGTTGTGCCTTCTGTGTAGGAAACAACTTCTGTGCCTTCTCCAGGAACCTCCGAGCTTTATCGGGTTGATGAGCTCGAAGCGCCGCGATAGATATTTCTATGCAGCGTTCCGCCTCGTCCTTGTTTGATTCCATTGCGACAGCGGAACTGAAATGGCTTTTTGGGCGCCGCATGATGACGTAACAAAACCAAGACGCTGAAATTGTGCGTCACGCTTTCGCCTACAAGCGCGAGGACAGCAGAATAACTGTAAAAGAGAATGAGAGAGAGAGAGAGAGAGAGAGAGAGAGAGAGAGATTGATTAACAACTACTCCAATGAGGAAAAATAAATAAATCCCAGACGTCAAGAGTGTTAGAGGGCAGGAAACTGCTCAGAAAAATGCACCTGAAAAAAATGTCTCCAGAGGTGTTCAAATGTGCTGGGGATCTGCTCAGAGTTCGTCTAAGCTATGCAACACTTAATCGCAGTTTAGTGTGTGCAAGAAGCAGTACTGAGAAGAGAAGGAGACCAAAGAAATCCTGGGTTACACACGGAGAAGCTGTGTCGCTGGACGAACGACTGGCTGATACGGTGACCCCTTTGTGGCGACTGAGTTATGAGGAGCAGCTTCAGTGGAAACAGGAACACCAGCACAAGATCTTACTTCAGATGACAAATCACCTGGTCCAGGATTCATCTCTGACATCCAATAAGGGAACGCTCCCTTTTCCCGTACTGCCCATAGTGCCTTCGCCAGTGAGGGATGGGTACCGCAATAAATCCACTTTCTCTGTAAACAAAGGAGTAGATGGAAATCCAAAGACTGTAGGATTTTATATTGGCACTGGCAAAGGTAGAAACATTGTCTGTATTCATGGTGACCATCTTCTTAACATGCCATCAAAGCACAGTCTGGTGGGAAGGTGTTATGAGGACTTCATACGCGCGTCTCCACTGGAACCATGCATTTTGTTTCACGATGGAGGACACTGGAGAGAAATTACAGTGAGAACAAACGCGGCCGGGAACACAATGGCCATAGTGTATTTCCATCCACAAAACCTAAGCCCCGAGGAGATTGATGTCCATAAAGCATCTCTAATAGAATACTTCACAAAGGGTCCAGGAACAGTTTGCCAGCTGGACTCTCTTTATTTTCAGGAAAGCGCCATGACTCGATGCAGTCATGAAGATTCTCCCTACCAGCTGCTGCATGGGGAGCCCCATATCTACGAGGAGATCCTTGGCCTCAAGTTCCGCATTTCTGCTGATTCCTTCTTTCAGGTGAACAGGGGGGCAGCAGAGGCCCTCTACACCACTGTAGCAGAGCTAAACAAGGCCAATGACAAGGGAACACTCCTGGATGTGTGCTGTGGTACAGGAGCTATTGGCATTTCATTGTCCCCAAGACTGAAGAAGGTCATTGGTATTGAACTGATTGAGCAGGCTGTAGAGGATGCGAAATATAATGCAGCACTGAATGGTCTTCAGAACTGTGAGTTTCTGTCAGGAAAAGCAGAGGTTGTTCTTCCAAAACTGATACCCACAGTGCAGTCTGAGGGAACTCTCACAGCTGTGGTGAATCCATCCAGGGCAGGCCTGCATTATAGAGTGATCCAAGCCCTGCGCAATCAATCTAGCCTGCAAAGACTTATCTATATATCCTGCAAGCCAGAAGGAGAAGCGATGCGGAATTTCAGGGAGCTTTGTGGAAAGACCGATTTAAAGAGAAAGCTCATTGGAGAGGCCTTTACACCAAAGCTTGCTGTTTCTGTGGACATGTTTCCACATACACCTCACTGTGAACTGGTGCTTGTGTTGGAACGGTAAACAATAAAGTGTAAAACTTATAAGAATTGCTAGAAAATATGTAACATATCATTTGATTTTGTTTCTGGTGTGGTCTACTGTAGTGTTGTGTACTAAAACATACTTTGTGGTTTTCACAGAAACATCTGGCATAGGACTCCTTAACTGTAGAGGAAAATCCCAGTCTGGTTCGTTCCCAAGCTTCTGTAAACAGATGAAATCACATCTAACTAACTGTGACATGGAGGTCTTGCTGTATGTGTGTACATGTTTATCAAATTGTGTTAAAGAAAGATGCAAAGACAACTCTGCTCTTACACAACTGTTGGAGTAAATAGAAATGCACCCAGTATATTAGTATGTTAAAATTTTCAGACAACTCATTCAGGATAGATATGGACAAGGCAGAGAAACTGCACATATACTGAACAGTTAAATTGTAGAAGAATAAAGCTGGAAAATGCTCAAGAATGTTTTTGTAATTTTACAATTGTAAGGTGCATAGTACTCACTCCAGTTTTCCCTTGGTTAGTGGTTACATCTTAGTGCCGAACATACAGCCTACAGGCTGGGACGAGTTTAATGAAAGTTTTGATCCAGCTGACCAAACAAATAGGCCAATTGAACTTGAATAGAACCATATTTATAAATAATTTCTATACAATGTCATATAAAATATATATTTATTCATGTAATGTATATTTTTTTTGTCATTTTCCTTTTAATTTTTTGTTTCAGGCATTGTAGGAGTTTATTTTATATATCCTACACAGAAGAACTAGCAGTATCTGTGATATGTTGGGACATGCTGTTTTTTGTCCTACAGATCAGAGGCAAATGGATTACCTCACACTTCAGTTATTACGTACTTGTTTGGTTCAGCTTGTGAAGCTTAGGTAAGCCTATGCATGAAGCAAGAGCTGCAATGTTGGCAGATGAATTTGTGCAATCAGAGATTCCTGTAATAGTTAAGGACATTTTGGAAAGAGACAGTACCCTAATGCAAATAGAACATTATTGATTAGGATTGCTTCTTTATTTGCAACACTGCATTATGAAACAGAAGCTGATAGGGGTTATTCATGTGTCTGGGTTTGGATTATAATGTGCTTAAAATGTTTAATAAATTTGAATACTGTCATAGCTTATAAATTCATGTTGGGCACAACCCTAGCTTTTTCATTTACACAACACCAGTATCAGTGCATTAGATTTGGAAAAGTCTGACAAATTGAAACTTCTTACTGATGATATTTGAATCCAATTTAATACTGCGAAGGTAGATTCATTCATCCATCTTCAGTAACCTTGTTATCCTGCTCAGGCTTGTGGTGGCTCCAGGAATGCTGGGCAAGAGGCAGGAATGTTCCTTTGGATGTTCATCACAGGGCATCAAATTTTACTTTGCAAAGGATCCTCTGTGTCATGGGCTGAGGATGCTGTAATTGCACCAGTCTGCTTAGGAAGAACCCCAGATTGAAACCAATAACTTATTCATTAGGCCACTCTGCATATATACAGTGATCCCTCACCATATCCCGCCTCAAATTTTGTGCCTTCACTCTATTGTGGGTTTTCATTTGAATTGGTCTAATATTGCAGCTTTTCCGCTGGTTCGCGGTCTTTTTCTGGTAGAGTACATGCTTCCTAATTGGCTACCTAATCAGAGCGTGTGGCTAATTAGGGTCACCTGGGTGCTGACTGACCAAGCGAAGAGCATCATTCCGGTTTGTGATAGCCAGCATCCCGCTCATTCACCATCATTGTGTTTTGCTGAGCTTTTTGTGGGTAGTAAAGCCCTTCGTCATGTCCCAAAAGCCATCTGCGCCTTCTACTTCTTCCGGGGCCATGCCCAAGCGCCGATGGGAGATGCTGACAATTGCCGAAAAGGTAAAACTTTTGGTCATGTTAAAGGAAAGGAGCAGCTGCGCCGCTGTAGGATGCTGTTACGACATCAACGAGTCCACGGTTCGCCACATAAAGAAGCCTGGGCTCATTTACAAGTCCAAAAACCCACAGGCCCTGAAAAACAAGAATAAGGACCTGCTGCCTGTCTACTGGATGCACAACCCGAAGGCCTGAATTACGAAACTCCTGACGGTTGACTGGTTTCACCAATGTTTCATCCCAGAGGTAAAGATCTATCTGGCAGAAAGGGGCCTTGAGTTCAAAGTGCTTTTACTGCTGGACAATGCTGGAGGTCATTCCATGGATCTTTCCTTCCAAGGGGTGAAAGTAGAGTTCTTCCCAGCAAATACGACACCACTGATCCAGCCAATGGATCAAGGGGTTATCCGGGCCTTCAAGGCACTGTACACTAAGAACACCCTGCAACAGATGGTTGATGCCATGGAAACGGACGAAGACTTTTCCCTGAAGGTCTACTGGAAGTATTATACCATCGCATCGTGCCTGGTGAATGTACAGAGGGCACTGAAGGACATGAATAAGGAGACTGTCAATGCCTGCTGGAAGAAATTGTGGCCAGAAGTAGTCGATGGATATGAGGGCTTTTCTGCTGACTCTATCAATCACTCTGTGATTGATAAGGCAGTTAGGCTGGCAAGACAGCTAGGAGGAGAAGGCTTTGATGATGTGACTTCTGACCGTGTCGTTGAGCTGCTCGAGGTCTACTCAAAACCACTGACTGACGAAGATCTGGCCGAAATGACCAAGTCAGTGAGCGAGGAAGAGAAAGAACAAGAGGAGGATCGAGCACATGAAGAAGAAGAACCAGGCCAAGGCCTAACTCTCAAGCACCTCACACCTTGCTTTGGTTAGCTAAAGAGCTTAAGTCATCGGTTGAAGAATGGGACCTACAAATGATTCGCTCTTTGCAGTTCAGAAATGCTCTTGATGGCACAACGGAAGTGTATAAAAACCTGCGAACTCAAATGAAAAGACAGCGCCAGCAACTACTTATCACGATGTTCTTTACCAGGAAAAAATAAATGTTTTAAAAACTGTTTTGCGTATTGTTTTGTAAATAATAAATAATTGTGATAACTCCTCAATGATATACAATAGTTGCTGTTCGTATACTGTGTCAACTGTGTTTACTGTACATACAGTACACAATTTCAATGAATCTTTCCCAATATCTAAGAGAATATAAAGAGTCTATGCTGTATAACTGTGCAGGTAATGGTTATAAGAGTGTGGGAAGGTTTATAAAGGCTTAAAATACAAAAAAAAAAAAACATATTATTTCATGAAGGCTACTTCGTGGATTTTCACTTTTGGTGGTGGTTTCTGGAACCTAACTCCCGCGATAAGCGAGGGATCACTGTACACTATCTTGATTAATAGGTTTCAGGATTTGTACTTTGTTATTGTTACATCTCAGCCTAGGTCAGGCCACATCAGACAGAAAGAAAATAAAAAAGGGCAATGACACCAAGGTTGCATAGGTTTTACACTTTAATTATTGTGTCACTTTTCTTTTCCCAAGTGATTAAATCTTTAGAAGGAAGCAAGGCCAAAATAAAAAACAAAATTCCCTCTACCTATACACCAAATAAGCCAAATAATCTAACCCAAAAGAAAGAAAATAAATATACACCTTCTTCTCTAACTCCCAGTGTAACCCAAAATCAAGAGAAAATTGAGAAACATAAATGGCACCGACTTCCTTCTAACCACCGGCTATAGTGTAATATCTCTACAAGTGGGGATTATGTACAAGATATGTACAAACAAAGGAACACAACCAAATCCAGTGGACAAAGCACAAACAGTCAAAAACAGGCATAGAATTGTTCACAAAAAAGGCAATACACAGGTCACAGGAAAAGTTTGAATGGAAAAAGCAAAAGCACAGGTTTCTCGAGCTGTATGCTGACAGAGTTTAAATACTCGTCCAGAAGCACAGCCAAGAAATCTGAATCCAGGAGGCAGGAACAAGGCACGTAAGCAGCAGTGATCTTCTAATGGGAAGACGAGGAGCAGGATATATAGCAGTGGGGCTTGGCCTGAAAGAGGAGTAGACAAAGACACCTGTCCCATGACTGGTACAGAGACACAATCGGCACACAACACAAAACAGTTGAGGCTGTAACAATCATTTTTATAGGAAAACACTGAAATTAGAGCACTCTAATCCACTCTTGAGATTAACCTGATAGGATCATGTAGTATAGTGGAAACTATGGCTTAAAGTGGCTGCCTACTGAACATTTAGTAGCCTACAATTCACAGTGTGCACATGCATATGATGCATGAAGGACAGTTCTCTGTACTAGCATCAAGGTTATGGAATAAACTTCCCTTTGCCATTTTAAACTGTCTACCCATGGTAACTCTGCTGGCCTTATAAAGCATTCCTAAAGGCATTGCACCAATTAGTTTATACAGAATAATTTTTTTCAGCTGATGATGTTTCAATCACATTTAGGCATGTAGTGGATTTGTTGTAAAGGAACAACTATATGTTTGGCAGATGCCCTTATCCTGAGCAATTTACAGAAGTGAAAGGATATTACATTTGATCTTCATATAACTGAGCAGTTAAGGGTGGGGCGGCATGGTGGTGGTGTGGTCGATAGCACTGTTGCCTCACAGCAAGAAGGTCATGGGTTCGATCCCTGGGGTTGACCTGGGTGCCTTACTGTGTGGAGTTTGCATGTGTCCTCCGGGTACTCCGGGTTTCCTCCCACAGTCCAAAGACGTGCACAAAGTGGATTAGGCTAATTGGCTGCTCTAAATTGTCCTTAGGTGTGAATGTGAATGATTATCTGTCTCTGTGTGTTGGCCCTGCGGTGGATTGGCAACCTGCACAGGGTATACACCACCTCTCGCCCGAAGTCAGCTGGGACTGGCTCCAGTTTCGCCCACGACCCTGAACAGGATTAAGCGGGTAAGGAAGTTAAGGGCATTGCTCAAGGGCCTGGTATGGGTAGTTTGGCAGTGCAGGAAATCACCTTGTCCAGTTTTAGCCACTGATCTACCACTGCCTTGTACTGCTAGCTGTTATGAAGCACTGATACTGGAGACTCAATCCAAAACAATAAATACACATGTCACAGAAAGCAGCACTATATTAAAAAGAAGGTTTATTTTTTAATTTAAAAATGTGTACCTGTATGCAGATCATCCACTATACAAAATCATGCTGATACCATAGGAACACCTAGGGGGGATTTGTTTGATCATTGGAAAGCTGAATGTGAGGGTGGCACAGTGGCTAAGTGCTTAACACTGTCACCTCACAGCAAGAAGGTCCTGGATTCGACACAGGTGCCTTTCTGCGTGGAGTTTGCATGTTCTCCCGGTGTCCTTGTGGGTTTCCTCCCCCATTCCAAAGACATGCACATTAGGTGGATTGGCTACCCTAAATTGTCCAATTGGTGTGAGTGTGCCAACAACAGACGAAGCAACATGTCTGTTGGGGTATTCTCTAGTCGCAGCAGATGATACAATGCCAAGGTGGCGCAGGACTAATGCTAGGATGAAGAAGATTGGATAGCTGAATGTGAACATATAACTGGATGAAACTCCACACAGTAATCCAGGATCCAGGAGGCAACCCAGGACCCTGCATCACCATACCATACCACTTTGGATTCCACATTTATCCCTGTGTTATCTAATCCCACAATATAAAACCTTAAAAACAGGCATAATCCTTGCTCTCTGCTGTGGTCCCTCAGGATGAGGATGAGGATTATTTTGCAGATTTAACCCCTCACCATTGGATTAGCCCAATTATCTCCTCTGAAGTGCACCTTGCTGCCTCTAAGAAACCCCCCCTCCCTCCCCCTTAAAACTCTGGAGCACACCTGGGGGTCATATTTGACCCTAATTTTTTTTATTTCACCCTTATATTCAAGATTCAAGATTCAAAGTGTTTATTCTCATATGTACAGTAAGAAAGCTTGTTTCCCTGCACAATGAAATACTTTCTTTGCCGTCCACAGAATACCGGTAAGAATGTAAAAGGTAATAATAATAATAATAATAATAATAATAATAATAATGATAATAAAACACAGTAGGCTACACTAAACTCACACCTGTGTGTGTATTTATATCTTTCTTCTTCTTTTCATCCAGCTCAGAATGTAAATGTTCCTTTAAAGAGTGAGTGAGTAGCTGAGTGACTAGCTGCTATAATCACAAGGCGGTTCACGAGGCTTTGCTAATGCTTATTAAATTTGCACACAGGGTTGCTGGTGGACATGAACTGCGTGTATGAGGACAGCGTGTTTGTGTCACTGCCACTTGTGCCATTTGAGCTGGCCTGCAGTGAATAGTGTGACTGAGAGAGAGAGAGGGAGAGAGAGAGGATTGTTTCGACAGTAGCATCCAGCGTGAACATCAGACCAGCTGACAGCCAATGAGACTAGCATAACTAGGTGGCATCCGTCGCCTCCCAGCCAACTGCAACATTTATACCGGTCTATCTCAACTCGGAGCTCATTGGTATAAAGCAAGCGGTGAAACGCCCTTCTGACTTGCAGCTAGCTCTTCATGTCGCTGACTGTAAATCGTGTATAAAGGTAGGTGGACGACAAAGGGAGGTTATCTGATCCGGCAGCGCGAGTAAGGCTATGGAAAAAACCCAGCAAGCAAAAAACCCAGTTATTTCTGCTGCTGCTGTTGTTGTTGTTGTTGTTGTTCTTGCTGCTACTGTCCCCGCATGAATAATAATAATAATAATAATAATAATAATAATACGGCTTGTTTTTGTTCCCCTTCTTTTTCAGACGCTACAGCACAGGCCAAACAGAAAATGACCGGGACAGAAAAGAGAAACTGTCACCCAGACAAGCAAGAAATACTCCCCGAAAAAAATGGCGAAGCAACATGGGTCGATGATGCTCTCGATGAGTCCTACAAAGACAAAGAGGGCTCGGTGGCTCCAATGGAGATAGTATGGAGAAATGTCGTGCTGATGACTTTACTGCACGTCGGAGCCGTGTACGGACTCGTCCTGGTCCCGTGTGCTAAAGCTTGGACACTGTTGTGGGGTGGGTTTTGTTCTCAGAGATAGGGATGTGTTCATGTGGCGATGCGGCGTCCATGGTGGTGTGCACTTGTTAATGGAGGCGCTGATGGTGGAGAAGCACAGAGCTGATGGTGGTGTGCTGTGTGTGCTTTACAGTGCGGCTTGTTCTGGAGGCGAGGGGGCGTTTCTGTGCTGCCTGTTGTCAGAAACACATTGCCTTTTGTTAGAGAACAGAGGCCAACACTTATCACCAAGTCATGCGCTTTTTTTTTTTTTTTTTTTTTTTTGGAAAAATGGGATCAGATGACATGATATTTTCGTCGATTCTAGTCTAACATATGATTTTCATTTCAGTGATTTTGTTGCCAAGTGATTGGGAGACAGGGAGAGAGAGAGAGAGAGAGTCTTCTGGTTTCCTAGCAGAAAAAGGGATTTGGATTAGGATCCCGTATTTATTTATTTCCCCAAAGCTAAGAATCCTGTACGATCAAGCCAATCTCCTTTCCAGACTGTTCTCATGAGCGATAGAGACTCGTCTCTTATCCTACGGTTCAAGATCGTCTTCCACGGTTTTGGATGATCGCACTGCATGTTTTGCCCCAACCGAACAATGCACAATCAGTGTGTCAATAGGCTGTCTGTTTTGAGCTAGACAGGATTTGTGTCTTGCAGAATTTTCCTCTGGGATTTCATAGTCCAGACCGTGTCTGAACACTCAACACAGTGAGACATTCAGCACCCATGCAAAACATTGTTGAGAGGGAAAAGGCACGCCTGTGAGCACGGCTGTTTCTGGGTCTCTGGGGCCCTGAAGAGACGACATTTTATATAGATATTCTTTGTGAGATCCTGCAACCTAAGGGCCCTGCGTGTCGTACTAATTTTTCTGTTTCATTTTACAGCATGGGTGTGTTTCGTGATTAGTGGCATGGGAGTCACAGCCGGGGTACATCGGCTCTGGAGCCACAGGTCCTATAAGGCGAAACTACCGTTAAGAATCTTCTTGGCCAGTGCAAATTCGATGGCCTTTCAGGTAAATCAATTGTGATTTATTCGTTACCCAACTTAAACCCGAGTGCCGCAAAACTACGTTTTCTAAATTTTCCCCTTTTTTGTGTCGAAACCGATTTTATATAAACTGAGTAAGATGAGATAAGATAAGATAATCCTTTATTAGTCCCACAAGTGGGAAATTGCACATGTCACGGCAGAAATAGGACCGATCAAAATAAGAGCAGCACAGAATAAAAAATGTACATTATACAAACTGGAGAAATAAAAGTGGATGAGTGTGTTGAAGATAAATGTACATGTAAACTGATAAGTATAAATAAAATATAAACAGATAAATATATGTAATATATAATGTACAATATATGTATACTATGAGTAGGGCTGGGCAATATGACCTAAAACCATATCGTGAGATTTTCTGACATTTTCATGGTAATGATATTTATCACCATATATATTATGCTATGAAAATGTTTAGAGACAAACAAACATGCAGACTGGAGCCAGGGGGCACTCACAAGCTCTTCGGCACACGGTAAAGCTGTCATTATAATAGACCTAATATTTATTAAGCTAATTCTACGCATCATCCTACATTATACTGTCTCTCCCTTGTTGTATTCATGGGGAGTACTCTGCAGCTACCTGTTCATTTCTGGAGGGAAGTTGATATTTCGGGTAAATCACAATACTCAGGATATTCAGTTTGCATGTTATATGAATGGTCATATCACGATAACGATATTGTATTGATATATCGCCCAGCCATAAAAGTAAGTGAGTGAGTATCACCTTCATGCAGGGGTTTTTTTTTTTTTTGCCAATTTATGAGCGCAGTGATCGTGACATCTTTAAACAAATTGTGTTCTGCTTTGAATTTAATTCAGTAGCAATGTTTTGCAGCAGGGATTTACCAATTTGATATTAACACATTGCTATCTGGGACAATTTCAATGTAGTATTGTCCCAGATAGCAATGTGTTAATATCAAACTGGTTAATCCCTGCTGCAAAACATTTTACAGGATCTGACCTTATGATATGTCACTGTGTAACATTAGTTATAATTCTGATTAATGAGTAGCACCTGATTGTCATCTTGATTATTGTTATCTCTGCTAATTCAGAATGATATCTATGAATGGAGTAGAGACCACCGTGTCCACCACAAATATTCAGAGACCAATGCAGACCCACATAATTCCAAGAGAGGCTTCTTCTTTTCTCATATCGGCTGGCTGTTGGTACGTAAGCATCCAGATGTCATTGAGAAAGGAAGCAAGCTGGACCTCAGTGATCTCAAGGCAGATGGCGTCGTTATGTTCCAGAGAAGGTAATATATTTTACATGCAATAAATTGCTGAACTGATAAATTCATAGATTACAATAATTACTTTAGAAATCACTTTACTGTGTAAAGTAACTGTAAATTATATTTGTCTTTGTACCAAAT
>JAQLOM010000037.1:12639571-12650861 GCA_030068315.1 Chrysichthys thysi | reverse complement strand
TAATGTCATTGACACAATCATGCCGATGAGTGATGCAGTGTCGTCTGAGGGCCTGAAGACCACGGGCATCCAATAAACGTCTTCAGCCTTGTCCCTTACACACAGAGATATCTCCAGTTTCTCTAAACCTTTTGATGATGTTATGCACTGTAGATGATGAGATTTGCAATTTGTTGTTGAGGAACAGTTTTTTTTAAAGTATTCCACAATCGATTGGAGAGCCTCTGCCCATCTTTACTTCTCAGAGACTCTGCCTCTCTAAGACATCTTTTTTTTTTATAGCTAATCATGTTACAGACCTGATATCAATTAACTTAATTAGTTGCTCGATGTTCTCCCAGCTGAATCAAATTTGAAATGCGCTCATTTATTGGATAAAGATGTACAATTTTGGAGTTTGAGCATTTGTTATGTTATCTATGCTCTATTGAGAATAAAATATTTGCTCATGTAGTTTGAAAGTCTTTTAGTTTTCATTTTATTCAGCTTTAAAAAATGTCCCAACTTTTCTGGAATTCGGGTTCATGACAGAGCCATCAACTTAAAAGAAAAAAAAAAAGTCTTTCAGCTCATAATCCAGAGGTGTCTCTTTATAATAACGCTTCTTAATCTTAAATTAGAGAGAACATGAGCTGAGGGGAAGAAACCTGCAGATTATTGAAGATTACAACAAAAGAGCTTTGAGTTCTTTAGGATTAGGAGAGCAAACACAGTGCTGTCATGATCCGTTCGTTTCATTACATCGATCTGCACCAGTTTCTCTTCATGTCATCCTCTCATTTCTGTCTCTCCTTCCCAGTGAACAGCTTTGCTCTTTCTAGCATTTGATAATTCAGCCGAACTTTTTTGGTGATTTTTTTAAACATCTGCAGCCTATTACAGAGTTTATACCTTCATTTTTACCTTAAGCCCACAAATCTCATCTCCAAGTTGGAAGATTTGTCGAATTCATAAGCTCTTACAAAAGAAAAACAAAAGAAAAACCATTTTAACCAAAAAAAAACATTTTCAGTCTCCATGCAGGGGTTGGTCTGGGATTAGCCATGATTGCATCTAAGTCTCCTCTGTAAAAGTGCGCTAATTTCCTCAACAGAGAAGAATCCAAATAACATTTTGCCGTTTGCTCAGCGTGATAATCCACCCAGCACGCGCACACACACACACATTCGGTTCCCAGGCTATACTGTAGCCTATCACACAGTGTAAATTGAGTTTTTCAGGAGATCAGGGATCTGCACTCTGAATTCATATGGATTCGCCCCGACTGTTAAGGCACACTGAGCTCTTCCCCGCTATTTGGCCCCGGGGAGCCACTGTGCCCTTTTGATCATTTCAGTCCCTGCTAGGCACAATAGTGCTGATTGGCTGAAAGGCTAAGAAGGGGGGAAAAGGCTTTAATTAAGCAGATAATCTGGGTTTGGGATGAGAGCAGATCCATTTCAGAGGCTGCCTGGGCTGTGCCTTATATAGACTCTGCTGCTGCACCTGATTCTGCTTTCTAGACTTCTGACATCTGGCTGGAACAGCGTGCTCTCAGGATGTTCATCCATCTGGACGTTTATTATTACATTTTCATCTTAATGGTGCACATGAAATCCTGCTGCAGTTGGTGAGTTACGTCTAAGATGCTCGAATGTCGTTTAGAAAATCTTGCACTGCTGTTCGTTTTCTGAAATTTATGAAAATTATGTTAACATACTGCAACCATCTTGGCATTTTCATGCTGTTCAGGCCAGTTTGTAAAGCACAGCCATTTGACTCACTTAGAATTATTTTTATTATAATCATGATTTTAGAATGACTAAATACACGATCATTTTAAAATTAGGCTTGGTTACAAACCTACCAAAAAAAAAAAGATTAGATACGGCATTCATCAATCATGGAATTTATTTTAACTCAGTGTTTATGGATTTTTCTGTGTGTTTTTGCGTGCTAATTGTTTTCCATTCACCTGATTTACAGTTACTCAACCAGTTGGCAACTGGTTTTAAAACAGCATCTTTTGTTGTTGGCATTATTTTAATTTATTAATTATTTGTCAGAATTGCCTGTGTTTAATGCCCTCTGTGTGATATTTGACATTTTGAGATTTGGGATGAAAAATATGAAGTCCTAGCTCAATTTCTAGTTTTGTGACAAACATGATGAGTAGAATACCAGTACAACAATTAATCCTCTCTGAAGGGGTCGTCTGGTTTCTAATCATAATCTACAATTATTAGCAATAATATATGAAAACCGATTTCAGGAATAAGATCCATTATGGATGTGCGTATGGGCCTACAGTATGTGTGTGCATATTCTGTATAGAGCAAATGTTTAAAAGTATTTTATGCATTATGCCTCACAGATGTTTGTTCACTGTTGGAAATAATAAAATGGACAAATAGTGTGTGTAAATATCGAAACAGTAAAACAAATAATAATAATAATTAAAAAACAAAACAAAATGCGATTTCAAAAGTATGTATCTCACATTTTGAATGCAGTAGAAATATTTTCTAATAACTTGCACACTCATTGGCTTTATGACATCTGTATTGAACCTTCTTGCATATCCTCTGAGCAACTCTCTCATTCTTCTTTTGAAATGTAGTCTAGTATATTTTTTAAAATCTTTCATAATCCAACTTAACCACATCATACATACATAGCATTTTCTTCAGATCACAGATCCCCCCCCCAGGTTGATTTTTAAAATAATAAAATATGTGGACATACTTCAATTAATATAATGTTTGTATCTAATTTAAGGAATCTAGGTAATAACTGTAATCAGTAACTATTTCAGTTATACTCTATATATTTATGAAAAAGTAATAGTACACATTTATTTATTTGATTGTTTGTTTGTTGTTCATTGTACGCATGTGATGCAATTTTTTATCCTCAGTATTTTGTGCAGAAAATTCTTGGTCATGGGGGAGAGCTAACACTCTTGTGCTATCTTCCAGGTCAGTGAATAATTTCCTGATGACTGGCCCAAAAGTAAGCCAACTTTCTTTTGATCTACTAAGGTCTTGATCTAAAATCAGAGCGTTGAAATATCCTAGCACTGATTTAATTATCTCATCATTTGAAGAGAATGGATAACATATTCAAAAGGTGCCTGCCAGTGACATTTTTTTTCTCTCAGCACATTCACTATTGGGAATTATTTCTTAATCTGATGCCAGGGCAGACTTTAACCTTTTATTGGGTGAAGATCCATATTTGGTAACTTCAACGGACATCCAAAATGGCCTCCCATGCTTCTCTGTGAAGTCATAGAACAACATGTATTTTGGACACCCTTTTTCCCATCCTAAATTAATGTTCATTTAAGTTAAAAGTGTATTAATTCTTATATTAATAAGAACATTTATAAGAATATTTTACACACACACACACACGCACACATATATATATAATGTAATATATACAGAGAGAGCGAGAGAGAGAAATTTTTGGATAACTTTTGGAATTTTTGGAAACTTTTTGGATAACCAACACTGGCCATATATGGTAACTCTATGGACCTTGATTTTTGATTTTCAACATAAAAATGAAAAACAATTATTGGAATATAAAGTCTTCTGATATCCTCCAGTAACACTCTAGGGTCAAACGAAAATTTCCAAGTATTTCAATTAGTGCCCTATAAAGGGTTAACTCACGTAACCTTTATAGTTTTCTTCATCCCCTTTTGAACTCATTGACATTGTGAGAAACCCAGCTGTACTGATGTGTATGGATCAATTATGGTTAAAGCCTTAAGAGACCAAACTGCATCTAAACTTAGTTGATGAATAAGTATATACAGATCTCTCTCTCTCTCTGTCTGTGTGTGTACGTGTGTGTGAAGATGGATGGATGGGTGGGTGGGTGGGTGGGTGAAAAAGATCAAATAGTTTAAGCATTTCTGCTTTTGCAGGCTTACCTGATCTATTCCAGTAGCGTAGCTGCAGGCGCTCAGAGTGGGATTGAGGAATGCAAGTATCAGTTTGCGTGGGAGCGTTGGAACTGTCCAGAACGCGCCCTTCAGCTTTCCACCCACAGCGGACTCAGGAGTGGTAAGTGTGTGTGATTTGAAAAAATAACACAAAGTAGACCACTGTTTTGTGTGTTTAACGCAGTCAAAAACCCAGTGGTGTCTGTCAGTCCTCTGAGCTAATATACAGCTTTGTTCGTCTGTTAGCGTACAACATTCAGTCATAGTGAGGTGAATCAGAACCATCTGAACACTGTTTACTGTAACCACATATAGTACTTTCTCAAATCAGTTAAACCTTGTGTGTAGGTGAGCAAATAGAAAGCCACCTAGATGTTATTGTGAGGCAGCATGAGTGAGTGTCCTCTTAATCTGAAGGGTGTGGGTCAAAGGTTTGCCTTAGTCTCCTTTCACTGGGAATTCTCCAAGTGCTAAAAGGAAACCTGACACAGTCTAGTGCCGACCTCTGTCTAATTGAGAGACTGCTGAGCTTATGCCAGCTGTGCGCTTCACTGTTTGATTTAACAAACAATCCCATGAGCAGTCATAAACAGTATTTAATATCTTATCAAGAGCTCTACAGGGAAATGCCAGTGAAATTGAGAAATCTAAAATACATTTGCTCAGTATGTGCAGTATGTCTTTCATGCTGGGCACAAAAATACAGCATGTGAACAAAAATCAGAAATAGCTTTAAGCTCATTTCTATTTGCAGCAACCCGCGAGACAGCTTTTGTACATGCCATCAGTTCTGCTGGGGTCATGTACACTCTCACAAGGAACTGCAGTCTGGGCGATTTTGACAACTGTGGCTGTGATGACACCAGGAACGGTCAACGAGGTAAGTATGCACTCAGTGAAAAGAAGACTATGCTGCACACAATGACATACAATAGTGAAAACAACACGGCAAGGTGTTATGCAAGTGTGAGTGGTCTGGATCTGATCCCAGGAGCCCATCCCAGGAACACTGGGCACATATTATTAGTTGATGCATTTACTTCATAATAGCAGTGGTGCTCCTGGTGTATGTGGTGTGTAATTGAAATTGCGGCTATGTTTCAGGTGGTCAAGGCTGGCTGTGGGGAGGCTGCAGTGATAATGTGGGCTTTGGAGAGGCTATCTCCAAACAGTTTGTGGATGCATTAGAAACTGGGCAAGATGCACGTGCTGCCATGAACCTGCACAACAACGAAGCTGGACGCAAGGTATCCTGAATGTCAGAGAAGGCTTCTTCGGTTTCTCCCACGGACTTTAGCCTACGAGAGGGTGCTAGAGATAGTTTGCTAGAATGGGGGATTTACTCTTGCACAACAAGATGGGATTTGAGACATAGGCAGCTCTTCTGGCCACCAACAGAATGTAAAGTGCCTTTTGAATCATTTTAGTGCTTCCAGTGATCGCTTACCACCCAAGAGTTTCATTCATGGCCTTATAAGCAAGGTGCCACTCATTCCCCCAACAGTGTTTGCGCTGTACCAGATGGGCCTATTTACAGCCTGTGAATGTCCTTTATGACAAGACCTCAACTCAAGAATCTTGGGATCAGTGGTGCGAGCTTAATTAGAGGACCTAGGGGGCCACACGTTGCAAAGGTTCTGTATTCTGTTGCTTCTCAAATAAGCATTTAGTTTTATTCTAGCAATAAGGATCTTACGTTTATGTTGGTCTTTGTTGCACTTGAGAGAGCCACAGGCATCACATCCATGCAGCTGAAGTGCTTTGTTTTTCCTGCCAGTACCCCGTCTGCAGGTTTTGTCAGCTCACTATGGCACCTGGAGCATCATTGTAACCAAAAAAAAAAAAAAATGCAAAAGAATTCTTTTTCATTTCATCCTGAATGGATTAACCATTGGGTCTGCCCATGGCAGAAAACATGTTGACAATGGCCTTGCTAAATAAATACTCCCCTTTCCTGTGCCGAACAATTCGGCTCACTGTGAAACCTTGATTCTACCTCCTATCAAGAGCAAATACCTCCCTGAGAAAAGAGACGCTTCTTTTCAAATGACAGATGTTTGTTTCATCTGAAGTCAAGATATATTGTGTAGGGACAAAAGGTGAAAAAAGAGAAACACCCAAGCTTGAACCTTGAACCTGCTTTTCTTTATCCAAATGAATTCCTTTTATTGTCAAGTGGATGTTTTGGACATATAGTCTGTCCAATAATGGCTTCATTGTATGTTGTCTTGAGAAATGATGAATTCAAATTCAAGTGTCTTTAACACACAGAAAAGGAGTATGGATGCTGAAATTAGTGAATGAATGATCGTCAGAAATTGTTCTTATGGAATTACCCGTTACGAGTGTTGTATTCTTTTCGGAAGCACACTAGTCATTTGTTTAACTTGCCATCTTTTCTTACACCAGGCTGTGAAAGGGACCATGCAAAGGACGTGTAAGTGCCATGGCGTATCCGGCAGCTGCACCACTCAGACCTGCTGGCTTCAGTTGCCCGAGTTTCGCGAAGTGGGCAACTACCTGAAAGAGAAGTACCACCGTGCCATTAAGGTGGATCTCCTGCGTGGCGCAGGCAACAGTGCGGCCAGTCGCGGCGCCGTCGCTGAGACCTTCAGCTCCATCTCTCGTAAGGAACTGGTGCACCTGGAGGATTCTCCAGATTACTGTGTTGAGAACCGTACGCTAGGCCTTCCAGGCACCGAAGGCCGTGAGTGCTTGAAAAAGGGCAAGAATCTGAGTAAGTGGGAGAAGCGTAGCTGCAAGCGGCTATGCAGTGACTGCGGCCTGGCTGTGGAGGAACGCAGGGCCGAGACTGTATCCAGCTGCAACTGCAAGTTCCACTGGTGTTGTGCGGTAAAATGTGAGCAATGCCGCAAGACTGTCACCAAGTACTACTGTGTGAGAGGCAAGCAGGTTAAGAATGACAGTGCAAGTCGAAAAAAAAGTCTTCGCTTAAAGAAGAAGCACTAATGTGGTCTTTAAAGGAGGTGGCTTACCCTTCCCAGAATCCTCGATGCCAAGTCTACTCCTCAGCCTAGACCACAGATCTTAAATTGTAAAATGAAAATATTTTGTCAAAGGATTGATATTTAAATTCTTTCAACTGATTCATTCTGTTTTTGTATGGTTATTTTCTTTATAGCAGACCCGAAGTGGCCTCAGCTGTCTCACGGACAGCTACAATGGAAGGAAAAGATAAGGCATATTTTGTTCAAAGACACGTGAAGGAAGACAAGGTTCAAGAAGGGTTTAGAAAGGGATCACTAAAAGTGAATTTGCTGAGGTTTTACTGCACAGAGAGCTAACGGACGAGTGCTTTAAAACAAAAACATCATATTGGATTCTGGAAAGGGTAAGCTGGCTCCTTTAAGGGCCGAAAATGACACAGTGCAAACTTTAATATATTCAACATGAATTTTGACAGCGCATTAGCAATTAAAACCATTGACACTGAATAAAAAGAACACATACAGTTCACAAACAAAAAATATGACTGATATGAAAATATGAATGGTATCAATACTGAAAATTAAGGATGTACTCGAAATACAGAAATAATTTAACCATAAAATATAGTTCAGTAGACAATGAGTAAGGCGTCCTCTGTCTCCCAGAATTCCAGCAACAGAAATCTGTCTCTGTATTCTTTCTATTCTAATACATCTGTATCTGAAAAGAAAATGTTATATATATATATACACACACACACACACACACACACACATACATACATTTTTGTGTTCGGTTGGGGATAATAATCATACTCTCTGTAAATGAACTGTAAATAAGATGAAGCACTTTGTATATTGTTAATTTATTTCATATACGTAGTGGTTTTTTTTTTAAATAGATTTTTATTTTGTATTTCGTCCTACTTTTATAATTAAAGATATGTAATGTGTCCTTTTATAACCATTTCCCCCCCAATTTAATGATATTTGCTAAATATGTGTTTTATAAATAGGAATTGTATACTCATGGGTTTTGTCACTGTAAGTGGTTAAAAGTGGTTAAGTGTAATCTGCATAAAAGTATCAATTTAAATCCTACATACAGATCCAGAGTATAAACACATATACAGTCCTACTTATTTTAAACTAAGAAACTAAGACTGTAGATTGTTTGCCCCGGACTGCAAAGTTTTAAGCATGCCGTGTATAGATTCGCTAATTCTTTTTTGTATTTCGTGTCAGATAACCCTAGGGCATGGAAACAATAAGAAAAGAGTTTTAATTATAGTCTTCCTTCCTTCACGCCTCTCTCAATTTCTTCCTTACAAATGCCCTTTTTTCCTATCTAAGTAATCCTCAAAGAACTCCCAACGCCTTGGCACTTGGATGTTTCTTTACTGTTTAATACTGGTTTAATTAACTTTGTCGAGACAGAGGGAAAACATGGACCAAGTCGCCCCTCAAATTATCTTGCCTCTAATTTTGTATGCTAATCTCCTTTTCACGCCATCATCTAGGGGGAAAAAAATGTTGGGAAACTTCATGTGGCCTGTATTGGGCTTCCTGTGGATGTTTTATTCCAAGCCCACCTATTTGGCTCCTTTCACTCCTCTAGGGCCTTCCTTTGCTCGATTTAACAATGAATGGCGAGCTAATCAGCTCCCTCGGTAATGCACCACTGCTGAAGAAGCTAATCCCTCTCTCCTCCTCCTTCAATGGCCTGTCGCCTTCAAAGGGACTTTGGGAAAAGGCTTTGCATGGATTCACACTATTTGATGAATAGAAGTTAGTTCAAGTATTGTACCTAGACAAGGAGGGTTCATAAACAAATACTTGCCAGCTTCCATCCCACCTGCAGAAGTGCCAGCCCTACTGTAGCATGCAGTGACAAAACTATGGCCCTGCAAAAGTGATATCCTATTAAAAAGGCTAATTAAACGTCCACTGAGTGATGCATTAATGCTTGCAAGCATAGCCAGCTTTACTTAAAATCTTATCAGTGAAGCACCTCATTGATCTTACTAGTTTCCTCTTGGCTATGGTTGATTTGAGACTCCTCCTGTCCAAGTTGCAATCTGTACCTAATGGAAAAAAGAAAACTTTCTAGGGTTAGGGTTAGGGTTATTGTTGCTGTTATGGTCATTACAGAAACTAACTAAAAAAAACCCATCATTCTGAAGCTTTTTAATATGGAAAAATGAAACTTTTTTTTTCATATGGAGTGCCAACTCCACAGCTGCACATATCAGATCTGTGCTCTTAAATCTATCTAGGGAATGTGCTCAGCCCCATTGTGAGAGTCCAGAAATTCTTCAATTTTACTTCTAAAGTGCTACTTCTTTAGTTAATTAAATTTAAGGCTGTGTCTTGCCACTTGTGATTTGCAGTGGGCCATGAGCCTGAGGTGTCTGCGACATTTTATAAGAGCAACTGAAGATTAGGAACTGTCCACACATGTAGGTCTAAATCTGCTCACGTGGTTGGGAAGGTCACTGTGCATTTCCGATGTCACTGAACCATAAATCAAACCCCATGACTCGTTTTTCTGGGAAATGCACAACAGAAATGCTCATGTATTTGAAAGAGCCTTCTTCTATAATGATGTAAGCTGTAGAGGAAAAAAAGTACAAAGGGTTTGTCCATAGAAATTACACATCAGTTAGCAAATCCCTTAAGTTGTCAAGTTGGATTTTTCTTTTTCCATTTTGATTTCTAGTGGAAAATTATAAACACCATTACGAGAAGCAATTTTCTTCCATTATGAGACAAGGTGATGCAACCTACAAAGAAAATGCAAAAATTACATTTAATAAATCTGTTCAAAATTCTCTCGTGGGATTGGTGGCTTAGGAACTGTGGACAAACAATGCCAAGAAAAAGTTAGGGTCAGGATAATTCTTCATGTTGAGACATTTAGGTGTTTAAAAATATATATTTATAGTATTACTTTGCTGTTGTTGACCAGCTCAGCTGTGCTCACAATCCATGATTTATATGTATTTGTTGTTGTTGTTTTTTTTAATTGAGAGTGACTTATATGAGGCAGAAACACAGTATGTAGAATATAATACATAGCTGAGCAGTTATGTATTAATGATATTACTATTACTATTTATAATTAAATTTTAGGATCAAAATGCTACTATTGAAGTGTGTGCTTAGACTGTTATCAGCATAAACTGCACAACTTTAGCCAAGAAGAGAGGCCCCTATGTACTATATGAGGATGTGAGAGTTGTGCTACGGTTCCATCTGCTGGTGAACTGAATAAATCTACCAAATGTGCTCTCATTTAAAGTCTTAATAAACTTCATCACTTAATAGAAGTGTTGTTAAGTTGTGTCTTAAGTTTGCATATCATACAAGCATTCTTTTTTTATGTAAAACTGGAAATAAACAGAATGTTTATCCGTTTTGAAAATTTGTAAAAAGCAAACGCTAAAATGGAAACATGGCATGACTATTCAATATTGTACAATTTGTACAATATGTACAATTTCTAGTTCACTTCCTAAAACTTAAGCGCATTTGTTATACTGACCATGTGAACTCCTTTATACAAAAGGTCAGAATTTATGTTTCTCATTCATTCCATTGAGTTGAATTCATTCCATGTACTGAGACAATCTGATCTAATGGATCATCAGATTTTACACAAACTTGTGGAGAATGTCTCAGCTCAGAAAAAAATTAATTTGAAAAATTGAAAAAAAACAAAAGTGTAAAATAAAGATGTTACGTTTCACAAGTTGTTGCTGATAAAACCACTTGTAATGAAAATGTTTGCGCTAAATTGAAAAAGAATGCCAAGCAGAAAAATTTTCACTAGTGCTCTCAGGTTTTTGGAACCCACTGTGTTTGCATCTGTGTAAAATAGGTTATTATACAGACAAATAATAATAACAGTATAAAACACTGAATACAGGTTTCTAAGTGTAGACTTTAGCCTGAACAGTGTTTTGTGGATGTTGTTCTGAAAGCTGAATTGAATGAATCAAAACTAGCTCAAATGGAGCTAAAAAATAATCAGTACATTGTGCTGAACCATTTATTACTAAGTGGCTCAAATGCCCTATTTGATTATTTTGAATTCTGTTTGAACCTGAATGATTTAATCCTTTGGTTTCATAGATGCACCACTGCATTTAAGTCAGGGCCTGTCCAGCACTATAATTCAGGCCAGGAATCTAGGTCCAGGCCACACACACACACACACACACTATATATATATATATATATATATATATATATCTGAAAAGTGTTCTCTTATGTAATATGTTGCATTCTTTACTGACGTACAAAACTTTTCATATACAAATTTTCATATTTTAAAGTAATGTCTGGACATCAAAATTTGTTTTTCGTACTGACTCAGTAACGCAGAAATCGGAAAAATAAATACCTA
>JAQLOM010000037.1:12593920-12615869 GCA_030068315.1 Chrysichthys thysi | reverse complement strand
TCTTTCTTTCTTTCTTTCTTTCTTTCTTTCTTTCTTTCTTTCTTTCTGTCTGTCTGTCTGTCTGTCTGTCTGTCTGTTGGAATCATTGCTATAAAATAACTGTTCGGCAATTAGATATAAACATTTAAAGAACCAGTTCAGTCAAGTCATAATTAAACTGGAAAAATATCAGTTCCCAATAGGAAAAGATTGTCTTCCAGTTGAGTGTCAATATTTCAGCAGCAGGTTTGGCAAGCACAAAGTCTTGCTACCTGTCTTGTACAAAATGAGGCCCATAACAGTTCTCATGCTCAAAGACCCGGTGTTCCCCATCTCAATAATGTTATACTGTCTTAATATAAAATGTTTTAAATGCCGCTAGGGATGTTCACATTCTGCTGGAGTCATGTCTGCCCCATATTCCCATTCAAATATTCATTATGGTGTAGTAGCCCTGCAAGCTAATTAGTTTCAGTATCACTTACAAGCTGGGCAAAATATCTGTGCCACAGAGGATTGAATAAAGTGTTTGGTTTCATTGTTTTTACATGTGAGGCTAGAATAATATCCTCGCTTGATTGTGTGCATGTTGATCTTAAGCAGTTTTTGACACCTCGTCACTGGGGTGTTTTGATTGACAAATTGAATGAATTGCAGATATGTAACAGGTTATGTGTGCATGTTAAGTATTTTGTCCATGTAAGCTGTAGCTTGCTTCTGACTAGTTAACTTTACCTCATCTTAAGCGCTGAACTGTTATAAGATATAGTCATTCTCAGTTACAGCGTGTCGAATTGGCTATAGTGAAGGGTGAACTGAGCTGCCATGCTCTCAGCTGGGTCAGGTGCAGTACTAGTCCACATACTGGCATTATAGATGTGTCGCTCTATATAATTAATGTGGCTTCAGTTGTATGTGTCTGGGTCTGTGTATGTGTGCATGTTTCTATTCTCAGCTCCTCCAGAGTCATGTCTTGTCGCTCGCCCAGTTCCGTTCGAGCTTCATCCAGAGCAGGAAACACAGTCCATGTAGCTGATAATGAGTCTGCAGAAGACACTGGGACTTGGCTGGACTCTGATTAAACCCTCTTGGGTCACAAGCGCATAGACTTGCCTTACATCAGGAGTGAAACCGAGCCTGACACTCTGAAGATAACAAACAATGTGAGAATAAAACAGAATAATTACATACACCTTTTTTTTTTTTTTAAATTAATTGTCCAAACGTACGTCACATTCATATTTTAATAGCTTCATTTGGAGATTACTTGGGCTATAAAGCAGGCATACAGGAAAATGCTGATATTATTTTCATAGTTTTCATAGTTCAGACACACAGAGCAAGAAATGGTTACCGAGTTACGTTGTACATGCCTGTAACAAAAATCTGCATTTCATTCATTCATTTATTTATTTATTTATTGAAGCTGATTTTTTCTTACATACCTCTGTACTTAAGGCGTTACTAGAAAATGAAAACACTTTGACACTAGATGGCTGCATTGAGTCACACTTCTCTGGAGGGCCGCACTGAAACTACTGAGCCCTGCACCACTTAAAATCTATAATGTCTTTTTGTCGTGAAAACATGTAAGATTTACAAGTGTGGAGTGACTTTTGTAAATATATACTTGGCTTAATAACGCTGGTTACAAATACCTCGTTTGCAAGGATAATTTAGAGCCATGAATGTTTCTCTTCCGATATAAGAATAACAAACCAATAGTAATTTGATTCCTAGAACAATTTTTGGTTGAATAGAAAGCAAGGAATTGATATAGTTTAGTGTCTTGTTAATTTTGCAAACCTCTTTTAGGAACAGTGATGTTAAGGGTGTTCAGCAGATTAAAATACATCAAACATTATGGATTGTAAGTATAATTAGTAAAAGTAAAAAACAAACAAACAAAAAAAATCCCCTCCAACAATGCAAAACAAGGTAATAACAAAATCTAGCACTAATTTGCCTTTTGGAGGAACAGTTGTATTTGGGCCACTTGACATTTACTCGTTTTTCCACTTGATGGCATGATGTACCCCATCTGCCAGTGTGCCAAAGCGCAAGATCATAAGGTGGGCCACAGAGACGCCCACACCGAACCTGTGGGGACCAGCGTCCCATCAAGCACATCACATTATTGCAGAGCGCTTTGCTGAGTATAAAACACACTGCTAACTCGCCTGCAGAAAGTTTATACTATACATGTTTATGCTTTATTTAACTGCACAAATGCTTTATGAACTCTTTCTGTTCCTGTTGTTACCAAGCACAGTGGAAAATGACAGCTATAATAAGAACTGCAATCGTAAGTTCAATATTAGTTTTTACAGCAGGCCTGATTTACTGCAGAATTTAACACTGAGTAGCGAGTAAGAGCTTGGATAAAGCCTTCATCATGCACCAGGCACTCTTCAGGATATGTAATATAATCACAATTCAGTATTAATTTATTCATATTAGCCTGTGCAATTTTCAAAGAAAATACAGTACAATTAAATTTAAAGAACCAACCAAACAGTCAGTTATTTACATACATTTGGTAAACACACATTTATTTACACTATATGATAATTGCTAAATGTATTTTTTTTCCAAAAAGTCAAAACTGTTCCATATTTCATTTGTAGCGAGAGGTACACTCAAGCATGATGTTATTACAATGCCTGGTCAGGATCTGCGACGTGTACATTGCGCTTTGTGCAAAAGATTTCCATCTTATTAGAGTGAAAGGTAGAGAACCTCAGTTTGATTTGCAATTTCCTCTCCTTCATTAGGTTAACCAATTACAGTGCAAATAATTTACTGCCGAATTAATTACCTTTTGCCCAACTTTAAACACCAATATCCAGACCGGTCTTTCGGAACACTTCTAATTATTTTATTAATAGATGATCTGCAGTTCAGGCACAATAATTTGACATTTAAATAATATTCAGGGTTTTATTTGTGTTTTTGTTTTTTTGTTTTTTACGAATGTATATGTACTGCAAACATTTATCAGTTATTTATTTGTTTGAAAATAAACTCATGTGAAGAAACATATTTAGCAGAAAAAGAAACATTTTCAACAGTTTTCATTTTCATATCTATATATTGATGATTACTGTTGCTTTAAGTCCAAAATGTGTAGCCTGAATTTAAAGCAATGGGAGAAAATCTTTATTTAGCCTTGAATATTAATCAGCTAATTAATTTATTTTTCTATGATCTAATTATTTGTATTATTTAATCATTTATCGATATTTGTTTATAGGTTTACAAACCTGACGGCTTCTAAAATATTCATTTTTTGTTCAACTTTTGTTTCAGTTTCTTTCATATCTAATTTTCTTCATTACAGGCAAGTTTATTCTTGTGTGGTAGATTCTCAAAATTTTTATTTCCTAAATTTATAGGTTAAAGAAAGTGACAGCTGTGTAGATTATAATGGGAAAAAAAACAGTATTTTGCTAGAAGCCTATTTGTTTCCCGAAGAAACTTTTTTTTTCTCTTTTTGTGGCCAGCATGTCAAAGCTTGGGGGTCTGGAGCTGTATCAAGGCATCAGAGCTGGCTTATCCGGCCTCCTGCGAGGCCATGCTTGCCTTCCCGTCTGGCTCCTGCTTAGATCCTGTCTGAAGGAAATGGGCACCAGACTGGCCACAGTGAACAGGAGGTAAAATGCCGTCTTGTGAAGTGGACGTGGCTTTAGATGAAATGCATGCCATCTCTGTGCACTACAGAAGATTACATTTACTAGAAATCCTCTTCTGGGACTAATTTGTAAGTGATAATTAGGGCTGAAAGAAATATTTAAAAAATATATATATATATATACTTTTTTCTGCATTGATGGGGTCCTATGCAGCACTGATGGCAGATTTTTCAATACACAGGCAACAAATGAAGGATATTTTTCTCGCTCTTGAAACATTCTTAATATTTTGGGTTATTATCATTAATGTATTATTATTATTGCGGTATGTGAAGCAACAACAGGCATCACTTAGCAGCTGAAGTGCGTGCACATATGAACACATGCGGAAAGGGTCGCGGCGGGGGGCGGGCGTCTACTTTGGTTTTATGTTTGCGTGAAAACGTCACAAAGAGTAGTGTTAAATTCCTGAATGAGTTCTTTTGGTCTTTGGCTTACGATCCAGCAGTGATCGGGTTAAACGGTGTCCTACATCTATCTTCTGGATCACCCACATATTAATATTGATCTGCTAAAACTGAACAAGTGTGTTATCACTTCCAGTGGGAAAATTTCGCTTGCCATGATAGAGTAAGGGCACTAGATTTGTGACAAATGGCCTTGCTGAAGTCTTTTGTCTTCTTGTCAATAGTCTGGCTTTCGTCCAGATTATGGATCGATAAAAGCTTATCTTTTTTGTAATAAGGTGCAACATCCTTGGATGTTTTTTTTTTCCTTCTCTGCTTCATGTTAAAGGATATTTCATTCTCCTCAACTATATAAACGGATGCTTATATATTTCAACATTCTGAGTTGTTCCGTGTAATTTTGCACATGGCTGGAATGTTTTGTGAAAGCAGTAGTCAGTGTGGGAGGTGGCATGTTTACCAGTGAATATACATTTTCAGGACGGTTTCCAAAGCTTTGGGTGTCTCTCATGTGTGAGACTGCTCAGTGGAGAGTAGACTCCCCTCGGTAGAAACATCTGTTGTAGAAAGGCCTGTCACTTTCCCTTTGGTAAGCTCCGTTTCTTCCTCAGACTTTGACTGTCATCAGGTTTGATCATTTATGTGGCTGAGAGTATAATGTAGAAAAAAAACAGCCATGGTTCATTTAGTTCAGGAACTGTATGTTTTGTATCAGATTTTCCCCTCCCCTTTTGTTTAAAAAAGTTACTAGCATTTGATTAATTAAATTGAAACAATAAGCTGCATCATGATTTTACATCCATCAGCTCACTGTTATGTCTATTTTGGCATTTTAAATCTCTTCAAATCTCTTGATTGCTTTTTGAACTTTATGTATTGTGTAACTGTTTTAGCAAAATCACACCATCATGCAAACTTTGATGTTTTAAGCAGTCTTGGTCATTATTTTTAGAAAAATAGTGACTCCGTTCAGTCAGTAGCATCAACTTCCATCATCGAGGACCATCAGGTTCCTTCTCCAACTGTAGAAAGCTTAAGACGCTTAAGGTGTGGTGCATCTCAAGAAGCCCAGGAAATGTTTTCAGACCAGCACCACAACAGTGCCACAAGGCTGCTCACCTCTTAGTGTCTTCAGGTCAGCGGCCATTAATCTTGTGTCAGAGGGCACCTTGAAGTGATTCCTCATCTTGAGCTCAACATTAGTGTCCTGTCAAAACACTGGGCTGGGCTGATGTCAACGCCACTGCTAGGAATCCATAAATAAGGGCGAGTCGCTCTGTCTGTGCAAACAGCTCCACCTTCTGCACTTATTGTACTGAGATGTGGCGTTGTTGTGTACTTTGGCTTTGGAGCAGCTGAGGTCTAATTGGATAGCCTTTTTTAAGTTTATCAGGACTCGCACTGTGAATAGGTAGTTTTTAAAAAAAAAAAAAAATTATGAATGAAATCTACCCCAAAATATCAAGTTTCTGATATTTTATGCACGTCCCTCCTTTTTTGAGTAGGAAAACCCTATCAGATGCTATGATTCTGGAAAATGCATTTGTTTTATTTTTATATTTTCTTTTTTTTTTTTTTTAAATCATGAAACATTTTGATATTTGTATTTATTTTTTTTAACTAAATGCCTTTCTGAACACATTTTCACAATATTTTCTGTAGGACAATGGAAAGAGAATCGGGTCATTTCTTTACTGGTCATATTGCTGCTGATTTTATTATTATTATTATTATTATTATTATTATTATTACTACATTTTTTCATGCTGGCATTTTTCATGTGTCCTAACAAAGGAACAATTATTTTCTGTATCATGCAGACAAAGCTGTATTAATGCAGACAGGGCACAAGCAGTCGTTTGCAGCGGTGTTGCGTTGATGAGCGAATTCTGCAGCTGTAGTCTTGCCTATGAAAATGGAAATGATTCTTGGCTGAAGACATGCATGGCTTATAGGAGTAAAGGCCCCATCCCACTCTTGCCTGTCACCGTTTTGCTCATCTTGTACACCGAGTGGAATTCCAGCCGTAGTCTCTGCACCGGCACTGTGCCGTGTGTGTTTTGTTCTGTGACTGTATTCTATTCTTCTAACTTTGTTCCATTGACTGAGCTGCCCCGAGTGAGGTATGAGGCGCTGCTTTTCTGTGCCAAAGGTACACTAGCATTACTGTCTGAGGAAAATAAAGCTTGCCGTTTCGCTTTGCTGCCACCAGATGCAATTCCGCAGCATGAAAAAGTGGCAGCGTTCTTTGTGCTAAGTTTGAAAATTCTGAGCATTGCACTTTTTTTTTTAACACAGTACATACAAATTACACTGCCTCTTTATATGTCTTTAATACATATAGATTTATTTTATTATTGCATCTTCTTGCATTTACAGTATTTCTCCCCTTTTTGATTGGAGTTTTTTTTTTCCAATTTCAGTCCATATTAGCTGATTAACATAAATGTTTATCATAAATATTTTTACCCTCATTATAATGAACTAATGCATGGTGGGATTTTTAGGTTCTTTTTTTTTTCTTTTTTTTTTTTTTTAAAGAATTGATCTGAATTTTTACATTTTAGACACCCCCCCTTCCAGGTTATTGTATCTCTTTATCCGAGCTGAAAAGAAAAACTCCAGATCACTCTCTGTTCTGTTGTAGCGTCTATGAGGACACACTACTGTGGCAAATTGACACTTAATAAAATACCTCACTACAAGTTCCTGTCCCTTATCTTCTACAGACAATCCCTAGACACACAGCTGTTTCCCCCGTGGCCAATTATCAGATCACCTTTCTAGGCTCCCAGCCCATACGATTACACACCTGTGCCATAAAACTCTGACGCGTTGTCTTTCCTCGCTCAACGAAACACTAGTTGCTTTCAAGCTTTAAATATAAATGTTCTCTTTCTCGAGGGCTCACTTATAACCCGAATGATTTAGTTACCTTTCAGTTTGATCATTAAGACAAAGTTTGACGATTTTTGCCTGGATGTTTGAATGAAGAGTTCAGAGTTTGAAGATTCTTGAATTAGGGATGAAATTTAAATAGAAGGTGTGCATAGTATTTTTTTTCCCCCCTCCAGTGAATTAATTATTAAAACATGCTATATTCCTTTATAAAATGTCTTTATGTGGAACATTTTATATTATCTCCCAGGGAACGACGGTTGTAGAATTCTTAACGCCGAAGCGTCATCTTAGGGGAAAAAATATATGAGAGGCTTTTTCTGAGCTGCACGTTTAACAGTCATGTCATTTTCATATTGATTAATTATCTTGCACTCTGATGTTCCAGCAATGAACTGGCCTCTTTATCTCTGTGATATATTTTATCTCCTTCCACCATTCATTTATTGGATGCGAGGACCTCAGGATTCATCTTTTGGCCACCAGAGAAGCATAACTAATGGCAACATTAGAGTGGCTTTGTGAACGAGGAGACCGGATGCGAGTTAACCAAGCAAGAAATAATCTAGGATTTTATATTCTGCATGAACGAGCATAGGATATGCCAGGAATAAATTTATCCTCCAAAATAATTTGGGAGTGAGTTTTTTCAACGGGACGGGGTTTTTTTTTTTTTTGGAGTAGGATTGCTGCTGCCAATATGAAAGGAGGGAATCGTATATGCCTGTGTGGCACGCTAAGCCAATAATTGCTGTCAGTTTAATGTTCTGTCGAGGTCAAACGATCTAGTTTGCCTGACCATGGGTCTAGATAGCTTCCTTTGTAAAACTTAAGGTATCTTTGTGTGTATTGAGGGTCTGGCCTGTTCACTCCCCTTGTGCCCAGGCAAGGATTTTTTCTAAACGACATTGCCACACAAGCTGTCTTCAGAATCCCCTTTAATTAAAGTGACATTTGAAGCTTTCTTTGGACACTAATAAACCTGGAAACCCATTAAGATCTTCCTAATTACTCCATGTGGGAGAAAGGCGAAACACATGGGCAGCCAGCACCAGGGTAAGCCTGCTGGCATTTGGCCCCAGAAGCTTAGCGGCGCACAAAAGAAAACGTCCCCTCGGTTAGCCATCCCTCCCAGCTGAGCTCCGCTCCCCCCGTGTTTTTGCTTTTGCTATGAATGGAGCTATATGACATGTCAGCCTGAGAGTGTCCATTCATGGAGTGGAGGGAATGTGTGAATGAAGTCTCTTAATTAGAGAGAGACCTCTCCGAGTTGCCTGACTCATCATTAAAGTGGCTTTATGCAGGCCCTCTGTTTTGATTTGAGGAGGGCACAGAGCATCTCTTTATGTGAGGTCAAAATGACAGCTACCACACAGGCATCACACATGTTCTAACAGAATAAGGGGGAAACAGCTAATGTAACCTGCTCATGTATAACATTTGTGTTATTTTCTAGTGCAATATTTATCTCTAACGCTTGTCATATATGTGTAAAATCTTCTGTCTAAGGCGCCGGGATTTTTCCTATTACTCTTTGTGTGATTTGACGGACAAGTGGATTATTTGCTGGCATAGCAGTTATATGATTATTTGATATGATTATTTTGGTCGTGCTGTCAATTTGAATGTTCAATTTACTTCCAATTTCGGTCCCGGGCGGTGACATTCGTAGTTTCACACTGGCTCTGAATGTGTTATTTGGCTAGTGATCACTTGTGTTATTCTCATCAAACTTGCAATTATGTTATATTGGCTTGTAAGTGTGCATACGCAAGTGAAATTATGAGGAAGAGATACACGTAGTGTACATTTTGCTTAAGAGTCACGATATAACTTGATTAATGCCCGTCCTGCCTAATTTTGCTGCTGCAGACACCGGTAAAGATAATGAAACCTCGGTGTATCTTTATGTGGTGTTCAAGTCTAAACGGCCCCTGGCGTTTTCTCTCAAAGCTGGTACAAACAGGCTGATGTATGTTTAGTACTTGTCCTAGTCGGCAGATTAATGACATTAACGAAGTTTCCATTAGGCCAACGATGGGGGGAGACAGGGGCGTCCATGCAGAAAGCCACATGACTGAAACACTGATAAGAGAAAATGAAACACATCTCCGTGGGCCAAGAGGGGCCAGGAAATGCCACTCCAAATTAGCCGCCGGCCCAGTTTGTTGTTACTTCATTAGCCCAACAGCCTTGGGAAAAATAAAGAGGGAGGTTGCGACCTCTCCGTGTCCAAATGGGAGGCCCAAAGAAGACTCTCCAAAGTTTGCATTCTCTAATTCTCCCCAATCTCTCCGTTCTAACCTCTCTCTCTCGCTCTCTCTCTCTTCGCTCTTTTTCTCTCTCTCTCTCTCACACGTGTACGTGCTCTCACTCCTTTCCTCTCCTCTTTTTTTCCCCCTCCAAAATCTTTTTCCTGATACAGACAACTGTAATACAGGAATGCTCCTGGCACCAAATCAGGAAACCCCTTAGAAGATATTTACCTCTCTAAGCACCTACCAACAGAATAGGCACCAGTTTGCACACTGGCTCGCACCAACCTGAACCAGAAAACCCAACACTCGTAACTTACGCTCATGAGCTTCTTTACTTTAGGTTAGTATGTTGAAGCTATTTATAAGCTCGAGTTCCACAGAAGAGGACCCTGAGCGCTTGATGTTGTTCTAAAAGAGCAAAAAAAGGAAAAACCCTCTGTGTGCTAGCTAAAACCTGAACAACCCAAGTCGTGATCAGGTTTCTGTGTTTTTAGGTCTGTATTAGCTTAGCATATTTGTGGAAAACAAAACTCCTTGAGGCATAGTGCAGCCCTTGTTGTTGGTAATGTGAGTGCGATCACAGCTCCTCATTTAGCCATTTGTGACTTTATTAAAGTGTATAGTTTCGGACCCCGGGTGCCTACGCCATTGTGTTCTCACCCCTGGATGGCAGGGTTAAGTCATTCACTGCCTGTGAATACACAAAACACCTCTCAGACACACTAACTGCACTCTAATGCAGTACAATTTGCCCAAACCCATAATTATTACCAGGTTTTATTAGTGTAATTAATATTGTTTCATTTTTGTTTTGCCCCCCCCCCACGCATAGTGAGTCAAATGGTCATATCTGAATGCAGTAAAAAGCATTGTGTATTTACCCCACAAACAATTTGTTAGCAGAATCTCTCACTCACTGGAGGCTGTCTGTGGTCGATGTTGCATGGTGTGTGTTGAGTTCACAGAGTCTGGCTTTGCCAAGTACTCACTGGAGGGGAAGACACAGCGGCCTGCGTGATCTCAGGTGCTAAGTGAGCATGTAATGTTCACCTCTGGGCTGAAATGCAATCAGTGGCCAATAGTTGGAAAATTATAGTGATGAGCACGGCTATCAAGAAGCACTCAGTAATGCATGGATGTGTTTGTAGCTTGCAGTGCAACATACTTTCACTGTGGTGTAGGTATATTTTGGTTATAAGTTTATTCTTTATTATTAATAATAATAATAACAACAACAATAATAACAACAACAATAATAACAACAATAGCAATAATAATAATAATGATGATAATGATGATAATGATAATAATAAGCATATTATTCATAGTAGTAGAAGTATTATTAGTTAGAACTGTAGTAGTATTTCTCATAAAAGGCCTTTATAATGTCTTTTTATTTATAGCATTCTAGTAGTGGGTGTAACTCTCACACTGTTCATTCACTTACAGTATGTTTGTCATAAGAGGTGTAAAGCAGGAGTGTGAAACTCTGTCCGTGTGCTAAGCTAGTGTGTGAAATAAGCCATAGAAGTGTAGCACATTATCAGGATGAGATGAATATGAACTGAATTTGGCCTAGAATTGGGATAATAATTTGTTGACGGGCTTTTAGGCTAGAGCAGATGTTTTGATAATGACACTAATCCTTAAAGTGCAAAATCATGCTTTTTTTTTTAATTAAAGGCCAAATTGTTTTAGTGAGTCAAATGTAGTTAGAAATCTAATAATGCTCTTGATTGTAACAGGTCACTTACTGTTTTAAAAGCAATTTTCAAACATGCCTAACTCTTTTCTTAACTCTGTATGTGATAGTATCACCAGGTGCAAATGTTTCTGTGAGTATCCTCGAAAAAGCTCAATTTTAACGAACGCTGCACTTGGTCAGTAAGTTGTTGGCACAGCCTAAAGATCCATTTTACTTTGCTGTTATTTGTCAGGGCCGTGTTATAACTGCGTCTCCATTATGTTCTTTTAGTTTCACTGGCCCGTGCTGGAGCCACAGTCTCTTCACTGGTGACGCCTATTGTTCTTGCCCCGGTAAGAGCTCCACTGAACTTGCAATAACATTTTATGTTCTCAAGACAGCAGTCACTCCTCTAAGAGGACTGCAGGAGCCAGTAGAGAAGACACGATAACTCTTCACAAAGCCAGGACTCACTCAGGAGATTTGTGCTTTTTAGTAAATCGACAGAAAGATATGGCACCTTAAATGAATATTTTACCATATTTTGCTATGATCTTTGACATATTCTCCACATATGTTTCCAGCATATCATTCATAACCAGTATGTTGATTTCAATAAAAGAAAATGTAAAGTTTCATTAAACGTGAGCTCTGTATCACCGAAGGATCCATTTTTCTTTGACGCCCTACAGAATCCATGTAATAAACATAGGCTAGATTTTTCTTATAGTAGAGTATTGATCTGCTGTAGGTTTGGCTATCGTTGCTATTTTAAGGGACTGGTAATGAAAACTTAGTCCCTGAAGGCGTCTTTTGAGAGCAATCGCCCCCTCACATTCACAGCCATGTGTTATTTACCTTTGTTTGTAATGTACAGGGCTGTTAGGAAGCTGAGAGCTTGGACTCTTTAGGCCATGTTTATGGGCTCTGGCTACACTGGGCTAAGTGTGGGATCAAGGTCATCAGCAAGCAGCAGCGGGATGATGGGCCATCAAACGGAGCACTGAAAGAGCTCTGACAGACACAAGAGGGCTTTTATTGACTCGGCAACGGTCCTCAGGTAACGGCGAGGCAGGGTTGAGATGGGACTCTCTTATCTCGCCCTCTCTCCAGGGCTGGAGTTACCGCCGCTGTGTGGCCCTCCTTAGTCTGCTTGGCCCCACGTCAAGTACACTCACTATCTGGAGTATTTAGGAATGGATAGTGCACTGCAGTCTTGACTGGAGCATGTCATGTGAGCTTGCGGTGAACTTTTCAAGGCATCAGTCCACTTTACATTTATTATTTAAGAGAAAATGCACCTTTAAAAAATGAGAAAGTAATGAAAACTTTTTCACTTATGTAAGGAAATACTGACAGACTGCGTGGTTATAGCTGATCCTGCATTAAAAAAAAAAAAAAAACCTGACAAGTACAAAGCAAACAATGACTTGTCAGATGTCTCAAAATTGTAAAAAGCTTATTTAATCCGACCATGAGTTGCATGAGTTGCAGCGCTGCCTTGGTCCGGTGTGGGTGATGCTCAGCAGTTTGGAAGCTGATTTGAGCGGCAGCGACAGATGCCGTATGGCCGAATGTATTCCCTGCTGAAAGCAAACTCCCTCGGGTCTGCTGACATCTGACAGTACACTGGGGATCAGAAGTGACACTCTTGTCTTTTGATGCCATTGCATACTGTATATCAGGGTACATGCACACTGGCCTATGCTGGAATAGCTGGTGTCAGCTGGTAAATGATGTGTTTGGACATGCACTATTTAGTGCACATCAGAGTTTTTTTCTTTTTCTGCATTTATAAATAATAATAAATGTACTAATAGTTTTGTTTGGCTTGGTTCCACACATCAACGTAATTAAATAACAAAAATAGGTGGTGTGTTGATAGCACAAAAGTCAGGCATTTGGGCTGCAAAAAACATGATGGAGGATTTTTTTTTTTTAATTTTTGGATATGAGAATACTGGCCTGGTGCCCATAAGAGGATTTTAGGCTATTATTTTTAATCATTGGCAGTCCATCTATTCGCATTCCGGAGTGCTCTAATTTCCTCCCTGAATTGCTTGTGAGCTTTTGCGGTATGAACTGTGTGTATTGAAAGAGTAATGAAGGCAACTTACATGGGCATTTGAAAATTGAAAATGGAAAATAAATAAATAAATAAATAAATAAGTAAAATAATCCTCTTTATGTAGCTATTTGATTTAAGCCTTGTGTTTTTGAATTTTTAAATGTTCCTGTTTTTAAAATGTTTTTATCGAACCTTTTTTTTTTCCATACCAATTTCCAAAAATATCTTTTGTGCTTCAGTTTGCAGCTTGCTTGATGAAATGTTCTGCATTGCCTGTTTTTGACCAGCTGAGGCCATGCTTTCCCCAGAACGGGTGAGAGAAAGGAGCAAGTGCACTACTGACTCAGAGCATACCATGAAGTCGATCGAACACTTGTGTGGCGTTCTATTGAAGTCTGCACATATATGAGTAGTTTATAGTAGGAATAGTTGGATGCTACTTTTGGATGTCGTGAAAGCATTTGTACAGTGCTCTTTGTACTGAGATGGTAACGGCAGATTAAGAATTGAAATATTTTCGCCCTGTGAGTAAAGTGTGGCTCGGATTTTTTTGTGAATTGTATCAAGTGGTCAGATCCATGGTAACAGTTTAGTTTCACTCTGTCTTGTTGACTGTGTGTGCCAAGGCTAGCATGTATCGTCAGGACAGAGGACTCGCATGCAGAGTAGAGGATTAGGGACTGTTTCCCCGCTGAAATGCGGTCTACCTACGTGGGCCGGGCCAGGGGCAGCTGCATGTCATTTCTGTCCCAGCCAGCCCAGGTCTGTCAATTAAGGGAACACAGGGCAATCTGTGGCCACTGAAAGAGATCCCCTCACCCGGCTTGCTGGCGGAGAGATGGCCCTTTGTTCACCGGCATGTCTCACATACTTTCCAAGGCCAGATAAGCCTGGACTCCATGAAACCCGGCATTATATTTGGCCACTGTAATGTCCCTGTGAGGGCAGAACGTATTTAAGAAAGCACAGGCAGTGAAAAGGTAATATTCCCCCCCTCATTATGGGGTGGGCAATAAAAGCCACAGGTTAGGTGGTCCTAAAGTCTGCCTTTGAATATTTGCTGAATGATGCACTCTCCCTCCATCTCGGTCCCTGGTGTAGAAATAAGCTGGGAAGCTAGAGGGCGACTTGGCTGTTTCCTGAAATCGGATTAGCAGCTACTCTACACTTAGATCTGCAGGAAAAGGGGCTTTATTTGAGCCCGGCTCAAGACCACCCATGAGGTAAACAGGTACATTAATGCTGGCCTAGACAAGAGTCAAGCCTTGAGAGAGAGAGAGAGAGAGAGAGAGAGAAACAAAGATGCAAAGTAAAGGAGGCTTGGTCAGCAAGACAGAGCAGACTTTATAAAGTATAAAGTCTCACATCCAGTGCTCTTTCTCTGTTCGTTTATACGGAAAATGTTTCATACTGATATAACTTCAGTTTTAAGAGCAGGTGTATATGTTATGACACGAGTAACAAAGAAAACCAGCCTTTTCACATGGTAAATTGAATGAAATAAATCTAATGAAATCATTTTTTAGCATTTGGAATTTACTATCCAGTTTTTTTTAGCTATATCAGTATGTGTATAAAATGAAGTTTAGTGTACATAGTTTCAAAGTGATTCATCAGCAGTGCAAGAGTGTCCTTTACCTGTAGGAAGTAAAACCAGTTGATGTTCACAACTCGGGTATATAGAGAAAGTCTTAAAATATGTTGTGATTTAATTCTACAAATTTTCAGCCTGATTAAAAAAAAAAAAAAAAAGAGTCTCTAAATAATTTGAAACTTACCATGTAATATAAAATTCATTTTTATCACATCATTTATATCGGTTCTTTACACACACGCTGCATCCTCAAATCCCCCTTATGCCATGATATCTAAAGCCAGACATGTCGTGGCGCTACCATGTATCCTGCAGAAATCCCTGAGTGCTCCTGAAAATGAGTTTTTGGCAAGTTGCTTGAAGACATGCTCTTCCCTGCAAGCCACCGAGGCTTTGTTAGCATTGCTGGCCTGAGCCTGGAGCCTTCAAGACACCCATTATGCCTGACTCAGTGGGGCAGAAAGCACGAGAGCCTTTGCTGCAGTCATGTGGCCACACTGGCATTATACACAGTTGAGTATTAGCTATTTTGTGAGTCATATAAACAGAGCAGAGGGCTGTGAGGCTGCCTGGAGAAGTTTTGATAATTGGGAGTTATATAAGTTCTCAAATCCTCAGCGGAGGATTGGAGGGTGTTTCCCCCCCTTTCTTTTTTTTTTTTTTTTGCTATTGTGTATTTTTGTGAAGCCAAGAAGGCCTCATAGAGGAGGTGACAAATCCTTTGACATAAACCATTGTGTAATGTTTAGGGGCAAAGCAAAATCCTCAGGAGATTGGCTACTAATTGCTTTGGTCGATTAAACGATTAAGGTTTTTTTTTTTTTTGTGGTTGGAGGTTTACAAATGAAATAAACACTGGTGCTCACAGAGGAGCGACGTTCACCACTCAGTGCTATTGTAGCCAGACTGTAAGCTTTGCTTGCTGACAGTGTGTATATGTTGGTTGGGCGCTGGCTGGCAGAATGGAGATTTTATTAATCAGTGATGGGCAAACTGCAATACGGTCAGCTGTCAGAAGAGGAGTGGAGGGGGGTCCCTCCAGGAAGCAGACAAAACAGCTCTGATTTGCAAGATTCTGTTGATACAGTTTGGCACTTGGGAGTGTTTGGTGTTTGAAAAGCAAGGATGCATGGTCCTCCCTTGTGTGTTAATGCATGAACTGTTATCAAACCTTGCTCTTGCAGTACTTTACATGTTAATGGGATTCAGACAGGAAAAGAACACAGATGTAATTCAGGGCCAACATCAGTATTTTCCTAATGCACCACTGGAGATGGAAGCAGCTGGCAGACCTTATAAAAAGTTTGTATTAAATGGTAAACCGCATGTCAAATAAATAAAACCATTACACTTTTTTTTTTAAACCAGTCAAGTGAATTTCTAATTTTAGCCCAGGAAATATATTTCATTTTCTAACATACAGAACATATCCCACAGATGAATTTGCTGTGTCTCTTGAGTCTAAATTGTGTTTCCGTATATGTTGGAATAATTTAAGTCAGTATGCACATAGTGATTTTGTTAACCTTATTAAATGTATTAAAATGAGCTTGCTCTGAATTTCTTAAGTTTTACCTTTACTTTTCACTCAAAGATATAAAGAAATGGGTCTCTGTTCATATCAGGACACAGAACAAGAAGAGCTTAATGTAGGCCCTGGTGTTGGTTTTTTGAACCGTTTTCCACATCCCCTACCACTTCTAGTCCCAATTATAAACTACATAATTTTTTTTTCTTCTCAAAATGAGCACATCCTCCTGGCCAGTGTTGCTGCCCAGTGTGGATCTGTGCTGTCTTGCTGTTTATCCCCCAGATGCCCCAGCTGAGAGAAAGAGAGAGAGAGAGAGAGAGAGAGAGAGAGAGAGAGAGAGAGAGAGAGAGAGAGAGAAATTGGGGGAGCATCTGTAAATGGAAGGCAGGATGAGGCACTCAGGCATGACCCTGGCCATGTCAGGCCATGTGTGCTGGGGGCACAGAGCAGAGTGCCTCCAGCAGCGAGCTCCACAAACCCCACAAACAGGGATTTAGCTGCCAACGGACACCCCTCGTTCCTCTTTAATACAAAACACACTCTGCCTGCTCATCTCTTACATGTGTGTGCATCCCTCTGGCTTTGGGGTTTGGGGAGTTTGTCTTAGTGCCTTTGTCCTAGCTAGCTTTAAAGTTGTTTGGCTTCACTCACTACTTTTTTTTTTCTCCACTTTGAGGGTTGGTTTACAATTCAAAACATTATACTTGTAGGTGCTCCAAAGTGTAATCTATTTTACAGGCTTGCATATGAGTGTTAAATCTTTATTACAATAATGTCGCACATTTTTGTAATCAATTACATGTCATTATTTGCTCTGGTTGTTGCACTTTATTATGTACATGACATACTCCAAATAATTCAATGTTGAGTATTTGATTTCCTTTTCCCTCAGAACAGTGCAGGACCTGCTGGTTTTACCACTCTTTGCTTGGCACGACATTGAGCTGCAGGAAAAAGGAGCCAAGGGCAAAGGCTACTGGTTAAGCATTTTCATGGTGGATTTGAAATGAGATTATATACGCGTTAACTCAGTTGACTAAATGGATTGTAAGAGGCTAGATCCGACTAATAAAGGGGCTGCCCTTGAGGCCACACTGCTATCGGTAGTAGGCTAATCTGCCATGCAAATTAAATCCTAGTCTCGGTATGCTTGTCCATTTAATGTGATCCATTACACCCCTTTTATATAATTTTCTTTTTTTTTTTTTAGATCTAATATTGTTTCAGATACAAGCCCTGAAAACTTCAGCTTCATAGAGTAGTAATCGCAATTACTTGGAAATATGTGTTTTGGGGCTCGGTGTGCCTGATGTGAAACGCTATCATTCTTGAGGAGCGAATCATATTCTGTCATTTCTCTCTTTTATATCCACTCTCATTTCCCTTCTATTCACTGCCATCTCTCTGCGGGGATTACCAAGCAGCAGCCACTTAGGACTCTAATCCAAGAGAACGCCACTGTTTGTTCTGTAACTGAGCTTATCCTGTCCCCCCCCACTTTCTCTGTCCCCCTCACCTTTTTTTGAACTAATGTTAGAGAGCTTTGCTTTACTACTTCTTTACACTTCCTGTTTCCATGTGTCTTGTCAGAAGTGGAGGGTACACAGCCCCGCATGTGTCACATACGCTAATCGGCTTTGACCTTAATGATGACGGTGATTATACAGTGCACAAAGCTTTGACTTCTATGCTCCATGTAGTCGAGTTTCACTTGACTGGATGAGGTGCGTACAGCAGACAGCATTTCATTCTGATCAGGAATTAATGTGATACTGGTTTGGAGAAGAAAATCCCCAGGAAGTGTTGTATACGTGACTGCACATTGTGCTGCTCTTAAAACATGACTTGTTTGTTCCCCTCAGCTCAGAACTGGTTTGTAATGTGGAACTTCTAGATTTTATTTCTTTTTAAGTAAAAAAGTCTCCAGTGAGTGGTTCACGAAAATAAGAAACATCTATAAAGTAATACATTATACCCCGAATCATAATTACTTGAGCAGGTCTTTTTTTGTTGTTGATCAAACTGTTTAACATAGATATTCAGCATATTGACAGTTTTACATACGCTAATCACTGCAATTTTTAATGGACGTATATATTTTATGGAATATTTCCTTTTCTCAGATATGAACATCCGGACAAATAAAAATAAATAACCACCTTTCAAACAAAGGTATGCTTGGGAGTGTGCACCTCATTTCAAGCACAATTAACTTGAAATGGAGTGCTGCTGGATCAATAGTCCCCAGTTGATCCAGGGGGGCTGTCACTCTGTGGAAATGGCACACATATGGTAATACCCTCAGCTTAACAACAACTTAGAGGATTTACTGTTGCCGTTTTCAGACCGACATGAATAACAAACAGTCGTCCACCCCCTGGGAGCCATTTTGTTTGATTCCCGCTTCCATTAATCTTTCTGGGGGAGGATACCATTTAAGATAAATGAAGGGAGAGCTAAGTAGGCCGTATTGAGAATGTGAACAGTAAACTATGCTAATTTCCAAAATTAAAACTCAATGAAGATTTTTATGTAAATGATGTGCCTCTCTTTTCAGCTCTATTGTTTGTCCTCGTCGAAATAAATCGGTTTCCTATTATTTTGTAAAACAGTCCTTCCCTGAGAGTGTACTATTTGGACCTCAGTCAATTTCAGGGCTTAGAGACATTAAGAGACATTGTGGTATCTCATTTTCCTTAATTACTGTACATCAAACACAGTCAAGTATTCTGTTGAACCTGTCACTAACTTTTAAGTTATTACATCTGGTAGTTCTTAAAATGGAAATGCTTATGTTTCGAGTAGGAAAATCGCAGAATTCCACGAGCTGTACAGAGCGTTATAAGCCTGTCTGCTTCAGAGGAGCACAGCGGCAGACAGGCTTATAAAGAGCACTGCCATTATAGTGAGAGTCATGATGTGAGAGTTCAGGTCAATTCCACATTGATTAACTTCATGTGTACGCGGTTGATGTAATCCATTTACCTGAAACTTTGCCGTTGCAGTTGAATACGTGCTTTTGGGCGTTATATTAAAATGAAGCAGTGTGTGTGTCGAAGTGTACTTAAATCAGGTGTTCCATTGAACCATGTGATGCGTGATCAGCTATCAGCAACTGGGTCCATACTGTCTTCCTGTGCTGTGAATTGGCTTTAAAACTGCAGGCTTTTTGTCACAAAGCAAAGGGATAATCTAAATTTAAAGCAATAAAGCGGTAGCATTTTTGTCAAACCCTGACTGACAGCACAGGCAGTGTTGTGTGCGCTCTAGTCCCCCCCCCCCCCTCTTGTGGAGTTGTACTGAGCTGCCAGGTGTGAGTGGAAAGGGAGACACACTACACACAGGCAATTCCCCATCCCCTCTCCCCGGGAGTGTGTTAAACCGAATCTAAATTGGTCCTATGATTTCCTCAGTCGCCTCGGATGGAAAGAAAGTGATGTTGGTAAAGAAATGAATAAATGAGAAGCAGCGCTGCTCCAGGGCCAGTTTGCTGAGGCTCTGCTTTTATCATGTAAATCAAAGAATCAGGAGTGGGTTAGGAGGACAATTCCCAAGCCACCGTTTGGGTGAAATGCAACTTTCCTGTGCTTTGAGGCCCCGCGATGAGGAATTTATTTGGAAGACTCAGTTTTAATTTAAAAGGAGTCAGCAGTGACTCGGGGGAGCAGAACTCAGTGTTTATTCTGTGTGTATGTCTTTGCATGTGCTCTCAGGAGGGAGGGCAAGCCTCTACTGAATTCTCCCTTCTAACACGCAACCAGCGTCGACATGTCTACATGTGCCGCTGATACATCTCTGTAGTTTTTTACAGTAGGGAATTCAGCAGGCTGTTTTTCCTCTACAAATGAAGAGGTGTAATTTAGTTTAGGTTATTATGCTTTAAAAAAAATTCCACTCCTGCTCCCTGCGAGTAAAAAAGACTCCACTAGAGGCAGTACCTTGAAATTGACAGCTGTTACCATGCTCCGATGTGCTGCACCATCTGGTGCTGATGCCAAACAACAAAAAGGGTTAATACTCTATGATGTTTTCTGTTGGCACTGCCTCCACAGCCAGTCAGACCGGGCTGATCTGTGCCAGGAGAATATAGCATCCAATAGGAAATAAACCTCCATTAGCCTGGCACTATAGATGGGGATGTAGTTCACCCAAAGGGTCAGACATGCTTGGGACGATGCCAAGAATAGCCCAGATTCATCTTACTGCTGAGTCTCTTCAGCGAAATGCAACCTGGGCATGCTGAGAGTGAAATAAATCACTGAGACTACATTTACTAACATTTCTGACATGATGTTAATATTTGTTCTTAACAATATTAACGGTGTCACGGATACACATATTGCTTTGGGGATATTGGTGTAAAAGTCTCTAATTTTCTTTGATGACTGTTTTGTTTTTATTAGAAAGTTAGTTATTTGTTGGGTCTAAGGATCCATTATTCATTGACCACAGATGTAAATATATTGGAAAAAATAGGGTTCCTGCTGTACGTACATTGCCCCTGGAGAGAATGGAGACTGCTGAAATTAATAGGCCTCCTGCGGTTAAATAAGCAATGGTAAAATAATACTAAATGTCCCTGATGTTTGACAGACAAGGCCACAGACTCAAAACAGCGGGTAGTTATTAGACAGTGCAGGGGCGCAGGGACATATTGCAGGCCTGGAGTGGCACATCAAAAATATCATACTGCTATGGACAGTGGGAGCAGTGGCTCATTTGCCACAAACCCACAAGCTGCCAGTCAATTTTGATTTTTATTTGCATAAGGAGTACATAACAGCAGCATATTTTTATTTTGTTATTCTTGATTAGATATTTTAGTTATGAAAATGAGACAGGCTTAAATCCTGTCTTGTATCCAAAAGTCAAGTACTGTCTACATGTCAATCTAGTTTTCATCAGTACAGTGGTATTTGTGAGACTGGAGAACATTAACGTTTATACTTCACTCTCGGGACAGAAACTATCACATACGAACCATCATTTGCCCAAAGGTTTAGTGTTGACAAAAAACTAACAAATATGCCCATAAATATGTGCTTTCGCTCAGAGACAGGTTTTTTTTTTTAACTGGTGGCTCATTTAACATTCTGGAGAATGGTTCACAAAATGGTCCAACATATAAAGCAAGCGGTAGGGGGTAAATTAGAGCTCTGAGATGAATTATCATACAATTAAAAATTCCAGACTGTGCCAAAAAAAGACCCACAATATGGAGCAAATCGCTGCACTTTTTTGGGCTTCCTTTTTTTTTTTACTTTGAAATAGTGAGTTTATTTGATATTTTTACTTACATACTCTGTTTGGCATCTGATTTACCTTTAAACCGAAACGAAAATGGAATATTGTTTTTCATTCAGTGTATTAGGTAAAGCACAGTTACATGTGTCTTGGGATGCCAGAGAGAACATTACTCATGCTGAAACGAACAGCCATGTTTCAGCACTGTTCTCTCCTTTACTTTGCACTCTGCGTTATGTGTGTAATTCAGCATTTCAGGTATGAAATGTGAATAAGGGGCTTCTTTCTCCATGGCTCGGGACTTCCTTTGTAGTAATAAAGAAAGCAGGAGAGCTTGGACCACATGGTGAGATGAGACCTGTGCGATAGTCAATAATCTATTACTGCACATTGGCCTCCACAGAGTGACAAATGCCCATCACTGAAATAGGCCAGCAAAGGTCAATACTGGTCTAGTGACCTCAGCCTGGATAACAAATACTTTAGTGGTTTCCACTGGCAGCTTCACTCTTCTAGGGCAGAAACACACACACACACACACACACACACACACACACACACACACACACACACACACACACACACACACACACA
>JAQLOM010000037.1:12513939-12534743 GCA_030068315.1 Chrysichthys thysi | reverse complement strand
TCCATATATATATATATATATATATTTATATATATGTGTGTTTGTATATATATGTGTGTGTGTGTGTGTGTATATATATATATATATATACACACACATAATATGTAAACTCAAGAGCATTTTTCCCCCGGTTTATCCGAGTGTGGTGTCAATGTAGTGCCTCACTCACTTTAGCTGTGTGTGGTATCCAAATGTTTTGCTGTTTTCTGACAAACAGCAGGACGGCCTCCCCTGCGCCATCATATCAGCTGCCTCCTTAGATTGCCTATTCATGTTGTCTATAGGGTGAACAGATGGACCATCAATTTAATTCTATCCTCGCCACCATCAGAGATTGATTTTGTACTTGCTTTTAATTTTGCCATAATTAATTAGATCATTACAAGTGTTTTTCATTGATCTTCCCATTTACACCCAAAATGGAAAGGTAAATTAGCATGTGATCTATGTTTTCAATTAACTGACTGATATAACACAATATTAATTACCATATTGAATCCAACTAATATCATGAGTAAAATAATAACAATAACAATAACAATAACAGTAAAGTAAGAATACCTATTATTATTGTTGTTGTTGTTGTTGTTGTTATTGTTTTTAACAGCAACAACAACAACAACAACAATAATAATAATAATAATAATAATAATAATAATAATAATGACATCCTTGTACAATAATAAATATTGCATCTTTATGAGCCAGGCCACATGCCCTGCTGCTAGTCTAATTTGCTGAATATACAGTGCTTCGGATTGTGGCTTATGACAATGTAAACACAAAGGAACTTCAAATGGACCGTAGGAAAAGAGCCGACAGCCTCACCAAGGTGGGCTCAGTTTTACTCACGAGAACATCTTAAAAGTACTTGTACTGACCAACTGAACGGAGCCCACCTAGCACAAATAGCCTAAACCCTCCGGAGAGAACATTTAGGAAAGGAGCGAAGGAAAGGCAGCACTTACCTGATCGAGCAGGTCTCTGAGCCATGCCTTTCCTCTGACTAATGGTCCGTACGGGCGGTGCAGCCCACTGGCTGTGTCCGGCCCTGTGCGCTCCCTCCCCGGCTGGGCGAGCTGCCTCTCCCCGCTGCCTGCCACACCATCTGAGCGATCATCCAAAACTAAACGGTTTTAGACGGCAACAACGAAAAGAAGGACAGCGACCTCTGCTTCAGTGCACTAGGGACTGATAAAGGAGAGAAATAGCAATCAAAGGAAATAAAGCGTTTCAGGTATGATATAAAAAGAAAGAACAAAACTGGAAGTAAAAGCGTGGACGAAGAGGATATGCTAAGAGCAGCTCGCAGGGCTTTTGCCCTTGTGGGAGACTGAAAGGTAGGACTAATAGCAATGAATATTCATGATTATTTTCCCATATGTAGACCTGTGGTTTTTTTTTGCATCATATATATTGTATACTAATGTGCACTGACATATTATGAGGTGTGATACGTTTTGAGAAGTTGGAGTAAGAAAGTTCAAGGCAAGGTGGCGAAGTGTTTCTCATTGGCTGCACGTCGAGGTGAACCTGTGCTCAGGAGGAGGGTCCACTTAACTCACCCACCTCATATAATAGAAGTGTTAATGATAAGCAGATGATTCACGTACAAACATCACATAGCTATGGCATGTTTGACGGATCTTAGTTTTGGTTGTTGTCGGGTTTTTTTTTTTGGTAAAGAATAGATTCAGGTTTTCACTTACTGCTTTCATCTCGCACAATTTTAAGAGTTTGACTAGGCTTATGAAATATTATATTTAAAGCCTGTATTTAATTATATAATAAAGTATAGATATTTTTAAATCACAAAGATTAACCCAAAGTGCTGAAAGGTCCTGGAAGGGTGGGGTGTGCAATAATTATTCTTATGCTTCAAAAGTCATTCTTCAAGGTGTTCTGGACTGTTAAGGGTTCCTAGCTGCTATTATTATTATTATTATTATTATTATTATTATTATTATTATTATTATTATTATTATTATTATCATCATCTTGTCTTGTCAGACTTAAATACGTTTTAAATCAAGCCATAGATATGAGCAGGAACGTATAATCTATTTGGTTTTGATGAATTTCTAAGTTTATTCTTTGCTCTTCATAACTTTAGGGAACTGTCCTACCTGCTTGTTAAACGAAATTTTGTTCACAGGTACCAACAAGCAATAAAAACGTAATTTTTTTTGACATTCAAATTGGAATTGAATTTGCATTCACTTGAAAATCAACTTAAATACTATTTATATGCCTGCTGCATGTCTTTGTTTACTTGTTTGTTTGTTTTGTTTTGTTTTGTTTTGTTCTGGTTGTTTTGCAGGAGGGTGACAAGAGCGAATTAGTGAATGATTTGAAAAGAAACTTCTCCTTGGCCAGAAGGGGCACTGTAATTCACCACTGAGGATAAAATGGATAATTCACTTAAAATGTGAGTTTAAAATGTCACAGTTGATCATGATTGGCAAGTAGAGCGCTGCCTGGAAAAGTGGAGTAAGCATTAAACAATCCGAGCTCACAATGCATGCATACATAGTAAGTGCATACCCACATCTGCAAGGTGCATTCGTTTCGTTTGGTAATACAATTTCTTTGCTTATAGGTACAGGCAGTATTTTAAACCCACACTTATAAATAAAGTTCAGATTTTGCCCCCACTTTTTTTTTTTTAATTCTCGAGGCAACTGCAAATTAGTTTTCCTGTCTGATTGTGAGAGTCAGGTAGAATAATTATTTCTCTGCCATTTATTTTATCTGATGTAAGCCTCGTCTTTGCCTATGGTCCACATTCTTGGAATCATAAAGACAGGGCAACGTGTCATTAGGAATTAATGTGCTGTTTAGGCCTAATTAAAGCAGGCAGATCCTGCGAAGGAAATGAGAAAACTGAGCTCGCCGTCTCCCCTAGCCCCATTTCTCTGCTTTTTAGATATGCACTGGTTTTTACATATTCCGAACTCTCACGAAATGTTTGTTAAATAGGAGATATGGAGGCTATAATAATTTAATGCGGACTTTTATAGCCTCACCACGCTCTGCCGTGCTTTTGGATATTGTATTATCGCGTTTTTATAAGTTGCTCGTGCGTTCATGTTCCAGTTAGCAGCCTTTATCTGTGTTAGCGCGCGCTGTTAAACTCTTTGGTGAGCTTTGGGTTCATCTGCGCGTCTCAAACATCTCAAACATATCGCTCAAAACATGATTTTATGTGTGCCATTTGAGTGCAGACTGCTGTGGAGCGTTCTCCTCGCGTAGGTAGCGTCCCACCATTTCAGCCAGCTGTAACTTAAACGGGAAATCGGCCAGAGCTCCTGCTTTACTCGGTTGTCGGTTTAGGAGCACCTCAGCAGAATGACCCCGGAGTGACACCTCGTTTCAGCCATTATTTTGGCATGTGTCAAACTGATGATCATGCAAGGTGTTTCAGTTTCCTTCCTCCTCAGGAGTTTAAAAAACAAACAAACAACAAAACAGCATAAAAAAAAACAACAACAAAAACCCACAAACCAACAAAACAAAACCAAATAAAAGCAAGCAACAGCCACCCTTAATGAAAATAAGTTGTCTACAATTGATAAAATATACTTTCCATAATAACGTTGACCTCTAAGGATACCAACAGAGCACAAAACCAATTGGTGAAGCTCAAACAAACCAACCAACAAACAAACAAACAAATAAATAAATAAATACTAACACAACCAGGCAATTCTATCAGATTCAATATTGTAGTCTATACATTTAAAAGAATGTAGTAGGCCTTTTTTTATTTTATATATAACAGTAATAAACAGTAATATTTACCTTTTTTTTTTTTGGGAAGACTCGTTGCTTGTGAGATGCATTTTATTCTATTTTAAACAAAGCTCTTTCAATTTCCGTGTAATGAGTGTCAGTTTAAGTGGATGCATGTATGTGTTTGTCGATTAGCCCCTGAGGCAGTCTCAACCCAGCTGCCTGTGTCTAAAGCAGACAGGAAACAGCTTCCACTTACACGTCCACAATATGGAGAGCAACGACCTTCTCCAGGCACCTCATGTCATAACACACACCAATTTCCGACAAGCGCACAGTGCACAAGGCCTGCATTTCCAGGCTTTTCATTCGTTATGACAAAGTGACTCGTCTTCGTTTGGAAGATTATTTCCTTACATTGTGCTACTGTGGATATTTTCCAGATTATTTACAAAATCCACTAATGACTGAGCCAATTATAAAGCCGTACATAAAAATAAAAAATAAAAAATTCTCCTTGGCATCCATTTACCGACATGTCTTACCGACCAACATGTACGTGTGTGATTTCATCTCTTTCTGCAATCTACAGCATGCTGTATTCCTTTGATCAGACCCTTGCGAGCACTGCCGGTCATGTTCAATGGTGTAATAATCATAGAAACAGTGAGTTTGATCTATAGAAGCCATAATAGGGCACAATGAACCTCCCTTACACACACTGCTTAGCACTGGCAGTGCAGACTGACATACGGGAGAAGCCTGAGGAGTGATCTGAACAGGGCTATTTGATTGGCAATAAAGGCAGTTGGAGTATCCGTAATGGATGTGAGATTTCTCTTGTTAAGTCCATTTGGCCTGGGCGTTGTGACTGAAGTCAGTGTGAGGCTAGATTGAAAACTCAGGGAGAGGCTGATTATGGTGTGTGTTGGAGTTTTATTGCATAGTCCATTACGCTGGTCAGCGCTTACACTACACACTGTCTCCCAAAGCAAAGGCTGGGTGGATTAATGGAGCAATGCTGCAGTACATTCCAACCCCCTCAGACATCCCAACCGTTATTTCTCTTCACAGAGACTTTAAACTTGTCCCAATTCCTGCAGCATTTAATGTTAAATAAGTTTCACCCTCCCTTCTCGCCCAAAGAAGGGAACAGCAGGTCCCTACACCCTGTGAATATATTACTCATCATTTATCTTCCCTCTATTTTTGGAAAGGATGAACAGCAAATATCAATGCCTTTTCTGCCATGGTTTGATTTTTTTTTTAAGGAAGCTGTGAGGTTATGGCTTTAACTGTTTATTTGGTGTCATTTTATGCATATTTCTATACTTTAGCCAAAATATTCTGAAACTGTAAACCTGATTGCATGCATTATTTTGTAAATTAAGCATGGAGGTAATTACATAAACAAGACAAAGGGTACTTTTTAAAAACCCAAAGAGAAAACTGTTCTACTGATAAGAGATGAGCTGCGAAAGAAATAAACTAGTGAGCACACTACATTAGAAAGGCATAATAAATAATGGAACAAAAGTACAAAATTCTCCCTGCGGAAATCTGGACTGCTTCGTAAAATCTGGTCCCCACACCAGCAAGCCCCATCAACTCATCTCCCCTTGCCAGCTTTTCATATTTAAAGCCAGTACGGGTTTAATTACCAAATGATGACAGTGTCATATGGTGCCATGATGGCACAGGATATGTGCGAGACACTGAGTGACAGTGGGAAGCTGGAAAGCAAAACAGGAGCGAAAAAAATAGCTGAGACAGTAAAACATCTGTAATTTGCAATTCGCTGGTGTTCAATGGTTGCTCATGGATTAAAGATTAAAAACTATTGTCTGGCAGATGGAAGAGAGGGAGAGAGAAAGAGAGAGAGAGAGGGAGGGGGAGCTTCTGAGAAGCCCATTTACATTTGTATAAAAGAAAGCACTGTTAGGATAATCACATGGAAAAAAAAAATAAGCTGTCTCCATTACATACTGAAGGCAATGCCTCCATTAGCCCTATATGCAGATGTAGATGCTCCTTTTCTCAAATCGTATCATAGCGACAGCATGCCGTTCGGTTTAACTGCTCTGTGTCTATCCAAACAGCGTTTTTCAAATAATGACAAAGTTTAAGATGTTTTCTTCCCAACAAACTTTACCAAGAACTGTGACAATCATAACTACTGCACACTAGTAAAAGTTGAACCAAAGTATTTCCAAACAGGATATTAGGAAACACTTTGTCTCCCTCACTGGTCAAATGAGTAGGTCTTCTACACCTGATCCTTTATTGTAATTGTAATTAATTGCTGTTTTGTTAGTCATGCTGAGACTTAATGTGTTTACTCTTCCTAATAAACACTGAGAACCAACACTTTGTATATCGATAAATATCTTGTCTAATAAAACGATTGAGAATATTGTTATGGTCTGATGCGACTGTATATGTCTGAGGCTGACCCAGGGTTATTCTAGTTGGATATGCTTAGAGGTTTCTTTGATGCGCGCTGTGAGTGGTTATAGGTGGGGGGTAATGGGCAGGCCACTGGAGCATGGAAGACCACCTGAGAATGATTTTTTGGGCACTAGCTGGTCACCTGACACCAGAGCTCTGGAGAAGGTGCTCGGCACTGGATTTCATGAAAGCACTAACAGGGCTGAATTAAAGGACCTCTTCAATAAAACATCAGCTGTTTTGAATGGCACACGCTTGAGCTGCTTGTGTAATTGACTTTTTGACTTTTTTTTTTTCTGATTTGCATGGACTCCATCGAGAGCTCACCTGGATAGTATTGCTCTCCGCCAAAATTACAGTGGTGTGTGTTATGTTACATATAATAATCCCTCTTCACTGTGCACTGTTACTCAAAAAGGCCGACTTAATTCGTTAATTCTTACGTTGGAGAAAGGCTCTCCGTAAGCCATCTCTGAGACCACTAAAACAGATGTGTATACGATACAAATGAGACCTTAAACTTGCGAAGTTCTATCCTGCCTTCCTGTAGCAAAATATAAAAAAGTAAAGAGAAATTTGAAAATGTTAATCTATAAAAATATGTCGTTTGCTTCACGGTTGTTGAGAAAATGTACGTAAGGTTTTGGTAATTAATAGTACCAAACTACATACTGCACTAAATAAACTAAAAATACACTAAACACTACAACACATCTAATATATTTGATCGTGAAATTATGAGTCACGTCCTTCACAGGTATACATTTTTATCACATTTCCTTTCTTTTCAGTTTGAATAGTAAAATAAAAAAATGTGATTCAGTTTCCCAAAAAGCATACGTGAATCTAGAGCACAAATACTTTTGTCTAAGCGTAATCAGACTTATTGTGCACTTAAACCTAACATATAAACAGAGCTTTAGATAGATAGAGTAGTACCATACTAAACTGCTTTGGATAGATGAGTGAGAGCCAAAGGTGAATTACACAGGGGGTTGTTGGTATCTGTGCCTCTGATCTCCCTCTGATAGCCCGCTCACTGCTGAACATCTGTCACGCCGCATGCTGCGCTCACTCACACGCGGAACGTCAGGTGATGCTGTTGCACGGTTTTCCGTGCAACGTGGTCCATGTGGAGCTCCCCAACATCACTGCTCATTAGCAGGGAAAGCAGAGCTGGGCTGGACTGCTGGAGCTGTGGCTGGGTCTTGGGCTGGAGCCTGGCAAGCCGGGCAACACGTCCGAAGTGGGCAAGGCCCTCCAGATTGCATGGATATCAGAAGTGACATCACAAAGCCAGCAAAAATTAGCATCCCTAATGGTCTGCCAGGCCAAACATTATTCTTCATGATGAGGGGCAGCCATGCCTGCTTAGGGCTCATGGTGAATGAGCCAAAAGCAGTGGAGGCTTTTCAGCTCTCAACCCAGCCAAGAGCAACATGCTCCATCTTCCAGTGTCATAAAAAGAAGTATTTTTATGCTACTGGAAACCTGTAGTCTATTGTTCTGATACCAGTTTAAAGGTTTTGATCAAAAAGAACATTGTGCTCCAAGGATTTGAAATGTTTGTTTAACAGAAACCTACATTTGCAACTCTAACACCTAATTAGGAGTCTTACCTTATTATTTTAAATTATAAGAAGGCATCATGGCAATCCCACACTTCAGAAAGCCGACCACACACCTAGTTTATTAGGGGGAATAGCTGCCATAGTCGAAAAACGTAAAGCCATGAATGATCAATGAAAAGAGGAGACTGGCTTGGCAGTTTTAATTAATTACAGCACATTAAAATGTTTGTTTACAGAAGTGAGTACTTACAAGGGGTCTGATGTAAATTAATTTGAAATGTTCTTCCCCCAGTCCCTGAAAAATGTTGACAGCAGTTGAGGTGGTTTCGTGGCAGGTAAGCGTGTGTCTCATTGGATTTCCATCAATTGCTCAAAGGTGTGTTTGAAAACAAAGATGCATGGTGCACAAATTAGCCTGAATGGTAACATGATTGCATATTAAGAAATCTAATTAGTATTCAAGAGAATGCAAAGAGAAGAGCTGAACAATATCGCATTAATGCATCTGACAGAGATTTCTTAAGCATTTTAAAAAAAATATAAAATAAAAAGAAGTCATTAAAAATGTATACAAATTATTCTCCTCTCATATTTGAAGATTGAACTTTTCATCCATCCACACAAGCCATTTCCTGTTTTTCATTTTTATTTCATTTGCTAGCACATCTCATAAAATGTTATTGTATACGTTATTAATATGAGTATACCATGAATATTAATATGACTATACAGTAAATTCATATTCATATAAATATATATTATAAATGAGTATAATATAGTATAGTGCTATGTATAAAAGTCTATCTGTAAAAATATTGCAACAAAATAATGTGTGTGTGTGTGTGTGTGTGTGTGTGTGTGTGTGTGTGTGTGTGTGTGTGTGTGTGTGTGTGAGAGAGAGAGAGAGAGAGAGAGAGAGAGAGAGAGAGAGAGAGAGAGAGAGAGACTGTGGTCAACAGGTCTCCTGAGGTTCTACTCCTGGACAATGATGTATTTAAGTCCTCTTAGAGGTCAGATGGACTTTATCCAGCACATCACCTGCAATCAATAGCGTTGGTAAACCAGGCTCAACCGAGTGGCTGTGAGAACTCCCCTTATAAACAAACTCACAGAGAGGCCGGCACGGACCATTGCCCTGCTAAAACCGCAGCCAGGGTCCTTACACTCACGTGCATGTAATGTCACTATGAAAGAACCCACTGTGGAGGAAAGTGTCAGAAAATAAGAAGTAAATTGACAGATGTGTGAATGTGTCTATGAGGGCTAGTGGGTTGCTGCAGAATGAAGAAAATCAGAGAACGTATAGAAACTCATTGAAGTAGGGGATGAGTGTGTTACACGGGACCTGTGTTATCATTTTACCACATTGTGTCATTATCCGTCCTACTCAGCATTCAGGGTGCTCAGGACTCGCTGCATAACAGACCTGCTACATACACAAATAGCTGTTATTGCTAGTTTATTGGACACATTATTACAACATTTTGTAGCATTGTATGCTTCTATCTGATCTCAGTTATACACTGAAAAAAGTCTTGAAATATCTTGAATATGGGCAAATTCATCAAATAGTTCTTATTATGAGACTATTTTAAACAAAGACATATGATTATTAAACAAAATTCTATACGTGCTCATTGCTAATTGCAGACTTGAAAAAGACTTTTTCGCGACAGATAATATTTCTAATTTGAAGCATTTATTTGTAGAATAGACATTTGAACATTTAAAACTTACAGTGTGAACGCATCTAAAACCAGGCTGAATAAACAGTTATTTGATTCATAACAATTTCATAATAAGAAATATTTATTAAATTGTTCATGCTCAAAAAGATTTTCACTTGCTAAAACGTATGCAGTGTACTTTTGTGCATTGGTGAGTAGTACTGTTAGACTGTGTGACAGGCATTGCCTAAACACTAAGGCAATGTAAAAAGCTTTTACCATTTCTTTTTTTAGTTATTTCATCCATCAGTGCTATTTTTATATGTGAGAAAAATAGGATGTGGATTATTATTTATCAACATTAGCTAAAGGACATAATGATGATCATAATGAAGAGCAGAAGGTGCTGATTTTAGTTGAACTCTTATTTTGCATCATATAGGTTATTTCCCATAGCTGTTATTAGGTAGCGTCTAATAATTACATTTCAAGCAGAGACATAAATTGAGTAAAACAGTTATTGTGAAAAGCCAGAGCATGTTTCGTTGACAAACTGACACATAAAATAGGAGCACAGGTTCAATCAAGACCTTTCTACTTGGATTGAGAGGAACCCATGAGCCCAGGCAACAAAGGCAGATGCTGTGGGGTGTGTAGCTACTGTAAGTGGCTTTTGAAGAATTGGCACAGTCATCTGGTGAACACCTCACATCTCTCACAAACAAATGAAGACCCAGCACTTCAAAGTGAGATTGATATCTCTCTCTGAACTTCATCCCGAATATTCTGAATATTGAGAGAGGTGCTCTCCTCCCTTGGGATTGTAGTGGCGGCTTCTCCTCCCCTGCTCTGCCATAGAGGGGAAAGAGATTGCCCCTGTAGATCTTTCATGTTCATCAATATTCACTCATTCATTGTGAACCATGGCAGCTGAAATTCGTCCAAGTATTGCTGGATGGATGGCCCAGGGATCCACTTTGTCGCAGTAAGGATGTCTGAAATTGAGTTGCAGAATTAAAATAGAACAATCCTCAATTTTTACCGACTCCAGACACTGCTATAAATTTTACTTAGTGACTGAAAACTTTTCCATTTGCTCCATGGGGCCTTGATGTTCCCAGCCCTTTAATAGGTCATGGATAGATGTATCCGGTTTGTGCTGCTTTCAGACTGAACACAATGGTTTTGTGGGTTGGGTAAATAGTTATTTTCTCGCTTAGTTTAGAGTTTTTAAACTTAAGCTTTAAAGTGATTTTTGTGAATCAGATGCCCAGTTCCTAATGTTCCCATTACCATTGTAGTGTTGGACGGGGCTATACTGAATTGGTGCTCAGAGTTCTGAATTGGTGACTCAATGAAAAGGCATTTTAATGTTTGCAGGTGTTTCACAACTCAGGGAACTGTGTGGCTTTTAGAACTAAAAGAACTGATACAGTAGGTATCCCTTAGCTAGTATATACTATCAATAATATCAACCATGAGAAAATGCTTCAGTGACCTGGTCCTCCATGGGTCACAAAATAGGCAAATGGCTTTGACAGAGAGGCAATGGGCCAACAAGGTTTGTCTCTTTGTCAATAAACCAGGTGACACCTCTATCGATGTCCTGGTCTTCAGCATTTGAACACAGAAGATGATGAAAATCATTTAAGACACATACGTTTTTGGACACCTGTCTTTTCAAAATGTTCAAAATTCATTACTGACCATTGTCTTTGCTGGTTTGCAAAACATAGCACGTTATTGACTAACCAGGTTTCAACTTGAGGAAAGCTATTTCACAGGTTTGCACAGTGGCCACTTTATTAGGAAGACCTGTACACCCACTCATTTATGCAATTGTCCAATCATTTGGCATTAGTTGCTGTTCACATAGCACCTCAGAATGGGGGGAAAAATGTAATCTCAGTGACTTCGACCATGGCATCATCATTGATCCGAAATGGCCTGTTTGAGTATTTCAGTATATCCTGGGATGTGCATACCCGATGGAATCTTGACTTTACATGAAATGGTGCAAAAAATCAAAAACATTCAGTGAGCAGCAGTTCTGCAGGCAGAAATGTCTTGTTTATAAGAGAGGTCAGAAGAGATTAGCCAGACAGGTTTGAACTAAGAGTGAGGCTACAGTAACTCAAATAACCACTCTTTCCAACAGTGGTGAACAGACAGTGTGACATGTTGAACCTTACAACAACAGAAGACTGCCTTGGGCTTTACCTCCGTTGGTCACCAACAAAAATCAGAGGCTACAGTGGACAAAGACTCACAGAGACAGGACAGCTAAAGATTATCTGGTCTGATTATATACAGTTTCTGCTAATATATAGATGTCAGAAGTTGCCATCAACAGCAAGAATTCATGGACCCAAACTGCCTTGTGTCAATAGTTGTTAGTGGTGTAATGTTGTACCGTATGATTTCTTGGCACACTCTGGGCCGCTTAATACCAATCAGGCATCATTTGAATGCCACAGCCTCTCTGTGTATTACTACTGACCATGTGCTTCCCTTTATGGCAACAATTTTAGCCATTCTCTGATAGCGTGATAATGTGCAATGTTTCAAAGCATGAATCATCTCAAAATGGATAAATGACCTTGCTTCCTGGATCTTTATCCAATAAAGCAAATTTGGGATGTGGTTGGACTGAAGATTTGCAGCAAGACCATGAAGCAATCGCATCAACATGGATCAGAATTGCAAAGAAATGCTTCTAAAACCTTGTTAGACCTATGCCACAAAGAACTGAGACTGTTCTGAGAGCAATAGGGTCCTACCTAGTATTATTATGGTGTTTCTTATAAAGCATCAAGCAAGGGCTTTTCCAAAGAGCAAGGAGTTTTCCAGGCTTTCAGAGATGCTCTTCTGTATCTTTTGTTAGACATGCCAGAGGTTTGTGCAGCTGGTTTATCTCTGTCTCTCCAAATTTTTTATATGATACCCCAGTCCATCACAGGACACCACGCACACATACGCACTCATTTATTTATAGATATTTCTTCACCCATAAGCAGAGAGGTAAACCCAGAGCTCCTGGGATTTGTATGAAGCAAGCCGCTACTGGTTATGTGGCATTATTGAGCACCTTAGAAAAATACTCAAATATTAAATATTTAACTTTGCCACATGATCTTATATATGCTTGCCTGGCAGGGGTTTCACATTAAACATGAATCCTGACAATCTTCCTTCTCAATGAGGATGAAGCCAGTGGTAGTACAAAGACCCGAATAAAACTCTCCTCTCTACTGCACTGTGAACAACAGATAATTCCAGTCTTCCACTCTATCTACTCCATAATGATCTTTCCTCAGAGATAAATCAATAATTGCTAAGCTACAAAGACCATTTTGCTGTAAAATGGTAATTAGCACAGGTCTTGACCTTCCTCATGGCAACCCCCACTCACCCATCTGAGGACCAGGGCATGTCCAGAGTTGCCACTTAATGACGCTAACATTACACACTCGCTGAACATTGTCGAGCTTTTGTCTTCATTCACATCGAAATGAAGTTCTTGGGGCCCACGTTTATCAATCATGGTGGGGCTCCAGCTGTTCGCCAGTCTTTGGCCTGACTTCAACAGCCGTGCTTACAAATTGTCTCTGAATAGCATGGAGCACAACCCCCCTCCTTTTTTGTCACTCTCTGTTGACAAATGTTCCTCTGCTGCTTTTCCCAGACATGGCCGACCCTACCTTCTGCTCCTCACTATTCAGGCAGGATTTTGGGCCTCATGTTCCTCCAGTGACAGAAGCCTGATGAGCCACAATGGAATTGCTTCGGAGCATCTACTGGCTCGTTGAGGTGTTGTTAGATGATATTGTGATATTGACATTATTTGGTGCCATATTTTCTATCAAAAGATTCAATCTGACAGCATTTAAAAGGGGAAAAATTCTTTCTGATGTAGTTTTAAGGCAAGCTTATTATTGCTATGAACCATAGCGCAAATTTGTACTTAAAAATTCATCTGGAGCACCTGTGTCTGGATTCACTTTTTCAGTGCGTGCTCCCTTCCTTCTAAAGTAGTCCATAAACCAGTAGAAAACAAAACCATCATCTGTGAAGAGATGGGCTTGCCCCAGAAGGATGAATGACATACAGTTTCTCTTTCCTGCTGCTTTGAAAAGTGAAATAATTAAGATAGATGGACAGAAGAATTAGCTGTCTTCCAAGGTCAAGTACTGATTGCCTTATTACTCTATTACCTCACTGTTGTGAAACTGTAACTGCTGACACTTTTTCATGATATTTGGTTCATCCACAAAAGAAAGGGAGTGAGTGGGGGAGTGAGAGAGATACAAATTGATTGTTTGGCGGCCAAATCAGTCATAGTCATCTTCGGTGGATGGATTAATGGGTTTGATGGCTGTTGCAGGTTCAGGCACAGAGACGCAGTGAGAACAAGAGAAATTGGTTTGGGCCCCCGGGAGCTGAATCGATGTGAGTAGCATGTAAGCGTCACACTGTTATTTTGTGAATGTGTGTGCATGTATGTCTTTTCTGTGTTTTTAACTGAATAAAAATTTCTTAAACCAGGCTAATTAAAAGTTGTGCCCAGCTGGCTGTAAATATTAACATATAAGTGTTTGGACTCTGAGAATAACTTGTAAGCATTTAGGATCAGAATAAATATAATAAGAGTAGAATGCATAACATTTAATATAACCACAGACCGAAAGGCTCTACCAAATCTAGTAACTTTTAATATTGCGATTTCATTTGGATGAATTTTTAAGTCCTTCTTAAATAACACCTAAAAAGGTCAGCAGCTGTGACAAAGGTCAAAATCCATTTTCTGCAGCCAGTGAAAACAGGATCAAATGCTAAAAAATTTCATTTGTCAAAGTCATTCTGGAGCCTTGGAAAAGAGGTGGAGGTAAAGGGAGCCTTATTATTTCATGCTAGTTGTTCCAAAAACTCGTGTTTTTACAGTTTTTCGTAGCCTATTGCTTAGTAATAACTGTGTTCAGTAATAAAATTGTGTTAATAGTCCCAGAATGAAAAAAAAACCCATTAAGGTGTTGTGAGATTCACAAGGGTAAATGAAAGACAATAAGTAGTATAAGCCTCTCAGACATATGTCGTATATTTTCGCAGATTAAATGATAAGAAAGCTACAATGAGTCAATAATAGTCTCATAGAATTGCTTTTATTTGAGAACAAAATGGGGTTTGCTCCATGTGCTGAGACACAACACATGAAAATTGCTCTCTGAATTATGACGGAGAGCCTTCCTACCTCAGTCTCGGACAAGTCCACCCACACTAAATCTGTATCAGTGGCCCACATCAGGGTAGTGCAGCTAAATCTCCATTTTAGCCTGCACATTTTCCTTTCCATTCAAACAGGGCATGTGTGAAATTAATCAACTCCCCACTGTAATTCTAAATATTTGCCACGTGGGCTGATTGGGGTCAGTGGCTCAATCCCACATCAGGAGAATGCGCACTCTGCATCATGATTGATTACCGGCGTGGCTGCACATATTATTATGAAATGAATTTATTAGCTTTAAATCTACTAGTAATGTCCCACTGTTTTAGGTCCTTTATGCAATTTTCAGCAAGTCAGGCATGGGTGACAAGAGCTTGTGTAAAACACTTGGCTTTACTGTGGAACACCCAGGCTTGCTTCATCTGGGGGAGCACTCATGTAGGTGCCACAGTGGTAATAAAACAGGCCTGAACTACCAGAGTATTTCTGCTGCTGATTTGTATTTAGAATAAGTGCTGAGTACTCTCAATGAACACCAGTCAAGGCTCGTTTTCCCCCAGATAAACAGGCTGATTGGATGGAGATTAACTTGGCCCATTCTCACTTCTTCCTTTACATCAAGATTTTCAGTATTTATGGTGTTATCTGTATTGCCTGACAATCATAAATCATGATTTCACGGAATGAAACGGCGCCAATTTTTCTGTCGACAATGAGGTCTTGTATTTATAGCTCTACTACCAGTATAGTTTATGGTTATGATGATGTGAATTGCATCAGTTCATTACAATCAGTATTAACACCAGGCTTTGAATAGAATGAAAAGATTGCCAAGAGTCGGTCTATTTCAACCTGCATTTCTGATAGCTGTATGAGTGCGATAACTAAGCAAAGTACTTGATGGTAATGAGTCATGTGACACCTCATGGGGTTTACCATAACTATTTGAGTAAATGGTCGCTCTCCACCAACAATTCCCTTTGATGACCCATTAGATATTATGGGGCAGCCTGCTGTGCGCGCCATAGTCGTATTCCTACCAAATTTGTGTTTAATGCCCAAGAGACAAACAATAACTAGATTTTAAAAACTTCCATACATTAGCTTTCATTTGGAAGTTTCCTAATACACTGCAAAACACTTTACTTGAATCATTAATGGTTTGATATTTTCATCAAGCCATCATTATCCCATGATCTTTTTTCTTTTTTCAAACCTTACATTATTATACTCTGCATATGATACAAAGAAATATTGCCATGCAAGTGCTGTGCATTATATTTACAGTTTGGCCTTAGGCACAAGACTGTTTAATTTGATCTGTAATTTCATAACATTTCTTAATGGTTCTTAAGTAGCAAAATATTTACCACCCCGCCACAGTACTGCTCCTAGTGCACTGTTATCGAGCATACATCTAGCACACTGTCCCACACATATTTGTTTGCTAATAGTGTGCAGATATCTCGGCGTATCTCCTCATAAATCTTACTCGAGCGCACGAGCATGTCCAGCCGATCTGAATCCCCTCTTTGTTTTGAGATGCTCTGTTGTTCCATGTAAGCTTCAGCCACTGATGTCTGATCAACTTCCAAGGCTGCTGCTTGGCAGCTGGGGAATATATAAAGATAAATGGTATTATGTTAAATTCCACTTAATGACAAATTTTTAATTTTCTGAACATGGTCATTTTCTGGCTTGTGAATCAAGTGTAAGAAGCTAATTACATGAAGATCTGAGCAAAAATAACTCCTCATTTTCAAGGATAATGGAAGAGAAATGTTGTAGATTAATGGCACTATTTATCTTTTTTAAATTTCTATCTTTCTCTGGTGATAGCTGGGCTCCCCAAGGAAAATATTCATAAAATGAAATTGAAGTCGTAACTTAATAGGTTATTAAAATTTTTGAGTGCATATCACTTCTCCTTTCTCAGCGCTGTAAATTTAAATTGAAGTTTGTGGCGTTTGGAGTCACCAGCGGAGTTTTTTATGATGGCACAATAGAGGGGGAACATGCATCTTTGTCAGGAGGTATTTGCTATTCTAATTTTATGGCAGGCCAGATTATCAAAAAGGAATGTCACGGTGCGGGCTGCTGACAACACCTCAGCCTTCAGCCATGTGTTTCCATTAGAGGACCTAGCTGTCCAGGGGTTTGTTCGCCCTATTATTTTCCATTTCTGTCTTTTATCTTGATTTAAAGTGAAGCTCGCTGCATATTCCTACGCTGTCATTTTCCTTCCTCTGCCAGAGCCTTAGATTGGACAGTGCTGAGCGCCTCAGCACGGAGACCTGCTCTCTCAGGGGGCAGTGTATGGAGCGCTTCAAGGTGGAATAAAACTATCTTTAGCTGGGGTGTGTTTGGAAACACCGGTCGAATAAGAGACGAGTGACCGAGGTGATGGAAATATAGGGAGACCATCATCGTCACCCAGCCCCCCCCGCCCAAGGTCAGGGAGCCAAATTTATTTATTTCCCTGAAAGTTATGATGAAATTTTACTGAGTACTTTGTGGTAATGATGAGGGAGATCAGTGATCATAAATTTCTCTTGCCATTTGGCCACCAATGATGAACCATTTATTATTTGGCCTTCAAGGACACAGCATAGCATTTGGAAGGCAGCGATCTTATATGTAATAAAATACATTTCATAATGTAGCCATTTTAAAAATGGAGGAAAAATCGGACTTGTAGCCATCTTGGCTATAGTTGCTTCTTTGTGATATTCAAATTGGTGTAGGAAATCAGATGATTGGATAAAGTGTAAATGATCACTTAATCATATTGAGAATACACAGTACTGTTTATCTCTATTCTTCACAATTCATATCACTCACAGATTCATCATGTAGCAGTCATGTCATTTGCATAACACTGCAATGTCTTTTATTAATTGGCTATTTAAAATCTCATTGTAGTCCCAAGACAATATTAATGGTTTGGAGCCACACCCTTTCATTGCTTCATGCTCTCTCAGGGGCCCTTTTGGGGATTCCTCGGTGGGCAGTGTTTTTTAGTTCATTAATGGTCAATTACTTAGAGCTTATGGGCCCCTCTGTGCCATCAGCATAAACAACCCCGAGGGACACAATCTGTCCCAGTATACTGTCCCAACAAATAATGCAAACATAACGGCAGTATCACAGATGCTTTATAAGGTATAGATGCCCAGCTAATTGGTTATTCCAAAAGTTACTAATATTTTGTGCGTTCTATCCACCCCCCCATCCCCTCAATAGGCATTCAACAATTAACAACAATTAAATTTGCCATCAGAAATAGTGGCTTTCAATGTTCCCTCAAGGATAGTTTTCTCCCCGGGTGTCTACTTAGAGATTCTGCATGCTGAAAGCTTAAAGTAGAACATATTGGAATGCTCAGACAATCCTGACCTGTTTATGCACGAAGAGTTGATAGGCTGTCAGGCCCCCAGCGAGAGGGCCTGGAATGAGGCAAGCTATCCTTTAAACTGCCTGCCTGATATTTGTGGATAATAAAAGAAATAAATCAGACAATAGGCCTAAATATTCCATTTGTTATCCATATTCCTTATGGGCAGGGAAAAAAAGACACAGAAATGTAAAACAGCATTTTTTCCTGCCATGTACCGGAATTGTAACACTGCCTGGGTTTTTTTTTTTCTTTTTTCATGTCTAAAGACAAAGTGTATTCTGCTGCCTATATGCTATAACTCTGTTTAGCACTGTGAATAGCTCCTAGACACCATTCCCTCTTGTCCTCTTTTGTCCATGTTACTCTCATTGCTCAGATGATTATTGCTTAGTTTGTTCATTTTATGCATCTAAAAGATTTTCCTCCTCTGTTTCTCACCTGCGTCATAAGTAGACACAGATATGACTGCGGGGTCCAGCAGGGTTAGGATGTCCAGCTTTTGCAGCCTAATGCCCTTCATTTAGTATCTCTCTCCCCAGTGCTCCATGCCGCGTCTGTGTGAAAGATGCCTCCATCAGCAAAATGGTGGTGACAGTCTGAGGGGAATGAGCTCATGAAGTGATTACGAGAGCGGGTGGCAGTCATTCAGACCCCAGAGATGACAGCACATCCACAGAGAAAGCGCCCGACTGGCATTAATCCCAGAGAAAATCGCCAGCCTCTAGGAATGCATTGTGGGCCTGATAAGATGGTTGTTATAATATGCACTTAATCAGCAGGTCCCCAATGAGTCTCCTGGTATTTCCAAACTGGAGGGAGTCTTTGTGAGGGACCTGAAACATCAAAGCCAAACGGCAGAGTCTTATTATCTTTTAATGCTGAATATGGCATTATAGCTCTATATCTCATCAGCCCCACAGCTATCAAATCAGCTATCAAAGCATCTACAGACTCATTTCACTCACCTTCACATCTCTCCAATATGCTGCAAATATTGAGGAAGTCTATTTTAAAAATCATTGTCCTAAAATTAACCACAGACTCACATACTTTGTTAATACTCGGTCTTTCAGAATAACTATGAACGCACAGCTCTGGTCAGGGTCTGATTATATTCACTCACCATGCTGTCAGAGAAGAGCAAAGCAAATATTTTTCACTCTGTCATTGAGCAATTTAAAGGGGAAATATGGGCCTCACTGAGACCTGAGCAATCTGGAACGGTTTTACCCTCACACACAGCCCTCTTGCTTTCACTGTAGAGATAAACTGAGACTTGAGTGTCTTGAACAATTTGTAAAAATGAAAAATAAAAATATTGTAGACCTCTGAAAGTGTGCTGTGGAGTCTTTCGCCGAGCCATTAGTAGCGGATCATTTAAGTCCTGTGAGTTGCGAGGTGGGGCATGTGAGTTGCAAAGATTGGACTTGTCTGTCCAGCACTTCCTGCAGATGCTTGATTAGACTGAGATCTGGGGAATTTAGAGGCAAAATAAACCCTTTAAACTCTTTGTCATGTTCTTCAAACCATTCCTGTACAATTTTTGCAGTGAGGCAGGGCACATTATGCTGCTGAAAGAGGCCACTGCCATTATGGAAAGCTCTTGCCATGAAGGGTTGTTCTTGGTCTGCAAAGGTTTCCCAACATAACGTTGCCCAGGGTATCACATTGCCTCTGTCATCATGCCTTCTTCCCATGGTGTATCCTGGTGCCATCTCTTCCCCAGGTGACACACACACGCACCCGGCTGTCCACATGACCTGATCTGCGGCTATGCGGCTCCTTATGCTGCAAGCTGCACAAACCCTTCTATCACAGCCAGCATTAACCTTTCCAGCAATTTATGTTCTTCTGTGGCTTCAGACCAGATGGGCTAGACTTTGCTTCCCACACTCATCAATGACCCTTGGGTGCCCATGACCCTGTTGCTAGTTTCCGATTGTCCTTTTTTGAGCCACTTTTGGTAGATACTAACCACTGTGTACTGGGAATACCTCACAATACTGGCTGTTTTTATGATGGCCTGACTATAGCTGGTAGCTTCTCTGTGCGCAACATAAAATGGATTTGTTGAGAACTATAATTTAATGGGAGTTGTAGCAACTTTGCCAAGTTCTGGAAGAAGACCCAAATTGTCATCCACAGGAAATTTGGTTCAGATGGTCAGGAAAAACACAGGAACCGCCAAGGCACAAGCCTGCTATGAACTGGGAACTGCTGGAAAACTGTCTACTGTCAAGTGAGTTTTACATCACTGTGGTCTGAGAGGCTGAGTCTTGTAACAAATTCTATATTTATATGTGAGGACAGTATGACTGTTATAATTTTTATTGATTGTAAAACTAAACAGCTTCATGGTGCTACACAGTGATACTAGTATGACCCAGAAACTTGTGGTGTAGGTGAATCACTCTACTGATTATTGATGGTGGACTAGTATGATGTGATGGTGATGGGAGGCCGGGCAAGCTCCAGGCGAGACCCCACACCACACCCTGGGGTCCCACAAATATCACACTTGTAATTTCACGCTTCTGATTATTATTGCACACTCTAGCTTTGAGCACAGCTTCTCCACCCATCCTCTTTCTCTTTCCCAGCTGAGCTACTATTTTAACGGACATGCCCACCTCCTACTTTCTCATACACACACATATACCCACTGACTTGAGAAAGTATATACAATCACTTATGGCACACACACACACACACACACACACACACACACACACACACACACACACACACACACACACACACACACA
>JAQLOM010000037.1:12475827-12504162 GCA_030068315.1 Chrysichthys thysi | reverse complement strand
GTACTCCGGTTTCCTCCCACAGTCCAAAGACATGCACAGAGGGGATTAGGCTAATTGGCTGCTCTAAATTGCCCATAGGTGTGACTCTGTCTCTGTGTGTCGCCCTGTGGTGGATTGGCGACCTGCCCAGGGTGTGTCCCGCCTCTCGCCCGATGTCAGCTGGGATTGGTGCCAGCTTACCCCCGCGACCCTGAACAGGATTAAGCGGCAGAAGACCAATACTGGAAAGAGAAACCTAGACATGTCTGCTTGAGTGTCCTACACAGATCCAGTCGGATCTATCCATAGAGTCTTCGTTTCTCCCCCCCCCCCTTTTTAAAAATAAATAAATAAATAAATAGAAAATACTTAACCTTTCAACAAGGATTTAACTGGGAAATATAAAACTGGGGAACCTTGGAATCACTTGAGACTCTTCTCACACATGCAAGGTTCCGGTTGATTTTGATAGCACAATGGTTGTAAAAATAGGAATAGGAATACACAACAATACAGGAAAACAAATGATCATGATTTGGACAGGGTAGAGCTGGGGCATGAGCTTAGAAATCAGTCATGATTCTTGTGTCCTCACATTTTTTTGTGATCTAAATGTGCCTATATTTAATTCTTACATAATTAATTAAAATCAGCTATAAAATTAAATAAATGCTATAAAGGTAAATAAAATGCTCTAAATTTGGGGGAAAACTGAGTCTTGGTCTTAAGGTTGAATTTGTAAAGGACTTCTCAGTCAGTTAGTAATCTGATGAAGTGACGAAGTGATTTCCTGACCACTAGTTATCATGAACAATAAGTAAATGGGCATGCAGACAGGGAAGTTGTGATCTGCTGAGGATGGTTAATGCCAGATTTGTCACTGGCGAATGACTAACTAACAATAAATAATGACTTACATGTCATTTATCTTTAATTCAAAGCAATCCTTGCTTTGTACAAAATTGCATTTAGATGGTAGATATCACATGAATGAAGGCATCACTAGGTACAATGCAATGTTCGGTTACATTAAATTCTCTAAGCAAAGATCAGAAGGAACAATTGGGAGGAACATTGGGAAGAAGGTGTGCAATCTTTGTGTTGGACAGCCCACTGTATTTCATACAGCTTTTTTCCCCCTTGCACTCATTTGCATTTTTATGCGAGGTTTCTTACAGGGGCTCGATTATTGTCATGAATAGATTAAGGAAACGATCAATCACGTCTGTTGTCAGACACAATGAATCAGTCACCACACCTGTCCTTAAAGCACAGGATGTGAACATGAATCTGTCTGTACAGAAAGAGGAAAGATTGTTGTGTCACTGCTTTGCCCAGTGATTTCCAAGGTGAGGCATTTGGAGAAACTCTTTAGACTGTTTGAATTCTCAGTATTTGGCTCGTGGATTAGTTTGGATTGGAGGTGCTTGGATAAAAAGTAAAATGTGAAAATGTAATCTCTGGTTATACCAGCCCTGTAAAATAACACTAATAGCTTGATATTCCCATGTGAAAATATGTACATATTTAAAACTATGTAAAAAAATGTGTTTCTTAAAGGTTTAAAGACATACAATGAGAAAAAACAACATTACTTTTTCTATGTACTTTTTCCCATTCAGCTAATATGGACTGTATATCTTTGCATACTATAATTCCTTCTGAAATGAAATACAGGCGTAGTAATGTTTGAATTCATGGTGCAAATGTTGACACACTACCCTTCTCTGCTACTGTCTGTCTGCATCATGGCCAGACATCTGGGATATTACCTCGGGCCTAATGACTTAATAAGTCTTTTATATAATATATACCCTAGGAAATAGTTAAAGCTGGGGTTTTTCAGCACGGCGCTGTACTACACGAATAAACTCTCAGTTCCTGTGAATAAGAACAAGAAAAAGTGCGTTACATCTCTTGGGAGAGAGAGCTTAAAACTTCTGGCTAATGATAACAAATGACAGCTAATGAGTTGTCCAAACATAACAAATGGAAAGAATTAAAGTCTCAGAAGCATCACTGTTTCATTAAAATTCAATAAGGAGAGGAAAGATTGGTTTTATGGACGAGTGAGGATTTATATTGTGCAGGTTTTGTTGGAAATTGGAAATTCATAAACAAGGTCAGCAAATCCTGTTTGGTCACCAGTGAGCAGGAAAAGCAATGCTTATTTTTATCGCACAGTACATGTGTGATTTTGTATGCACCATATTATGATGTGTGTTGAATGTAGGTTTTTTTTTTCCACCTTTAGTCTGGTGAAGTGTTTATTTTTCAGAGGAATATTTTTTTTTACCCATTAATTCATTTAGTTTGGCATTGAGCAACCTACCATTCATCTTTGTGACTCTACTCCTCGGAGTATTTGTTTTCTTAACAATAATCAATACTGAAGTCGCCAGTAGCCAAAGTGGCCAGGAAACTGGGCTGGATGGAACAAGTGGGGGTGGCATGAGGTGGAGTGGGGGAATTCTCCCACTGAATTGACCTTGTCAGTGTAACAGTACTGTTGAGTTTGGCCCTGAGCATCCAAACACACTCTCAATCACCCCTGTATGCCACTGGGCCACACATGGCTACAGTACTAGCGCTTTGCTATGATCTCAATTTGTACATTGTCCTGGGCTTTGAGACCTGACATTGTAAAATGAATTATGGATTGAGCCCTGAGTATATCTCTTTTCTGGTGGAACAACTGTGAGAGTTGTTGAAAATAAATGGCTGTAGTTTTTAGGTTTTCACCATTCTAACTGTCCTCTTTCGCATCGTATTTAAGCTGTTTACATTCAATTTTATCGCTAAACATGGGTTAAATGAGCTTATTATTTTTATGCATAATCAAATAAAAACTTTTAATTGTTTGATTTTTCTCAGACTCACAAATTGCAAAGCTTTTGAATAATTTATCTGGACTTGTGCCTAGCATAGGACTTAATTCAATTCACTTAATTTGTTATATTTGCATTCAGGGAATTTGCATTGAATCATATTTTTATGTTACTGAACTGAGAAAATTTGTCACTGCAATTGTGTAAACTGCTCGTTCTTGACAGGAACACAGTGAGTTTATTTCATAAAGCATTGCTTTTATTAATGAGCGTGTAAAATAGATATGAAATGAGCGTACGTATAAAATGTGTGTGAGCAAAAAGGAATAGAAACTGTGTGTACTCCATTTAGTTTTAGTTTTCCTATGTTGCAAGTTATGCTTATACTGATTACTGAAAAGGAGATTTGCTACTAATTAGATGCCCCAGCAGTCCTCTGTACACCACACCAGACTTATGAGAGTAAATGCACTCAACCAGTGCAAGATGTGGGTGAAAATAACATCGGGGTGCCACAGTGTCTAACTAATATTACGTGTACTGATATGCATATAAAGTAAAGGAAAGCATGTCCTTTACAACAACCTATGTGCAGTTTTAGATAAATAACTTAAAACATTAATAAAAATGTCTCAAGGAAACACCATTATTCCGGTCTTCATGCACTAAAACTACATTTACCTTGAAATATAATCTGCAAAACACTTCAATAATCATCTGTTTTAAATTAATGTGTAACTCAATTTAATATCTCGTGCTTGAAACATTCCTATCCATGAGTAACCCATTATAGGTTATGAACAGTGTACGTTTTAATGTTCAATTCACTAAACCCTGTTACATATATTCATCCCCTGTGAAATATTTGGAATATTTCGCAAGTCATATGCCGGTGTAGAAAATGCTTGAATAATTGTACGTCAAAAATATACTTAAGTATTATTTATGTATTATTATCCGGTTACTTGGATGTCATTGAAATTGAATGCTTGTTCTCTTGCAAGAATACAAAATCTTTTTATTCTGCACATTTTTTATTTAGCCCTGCAAAGTACTCGTTACAAATCTTAAAGGGCTTCTCCAATCTGTATGATATCAATCAGTAGGAATGGTTCCCATGCATTTGATGTCTATATCACTGTTAATCATCCAATAAAATTTGTCAGTATATTCTCACTGTATTCAGTGTAGCTATGGCTAGCTGTGTTTGTCTGACGATAGATAACAGACCAGACTGTAGTATCTAACTTGAGGATGAGCGCCCCTGACCCTACCTTCGTAAAATGCCTGAGTATGCTGGAGTAATCCTGGACTCATAAACAATGTAGTGTCTTCTCTGGCATGGACTCTAATTATTACTCGTGAAATCTAATTAGCAAAAGCATGTTGGGGAAATTTCACTACTTTGGTAACATTTTAGCCTGGTGAGCATCAATTCGAGTAGCTAACCCAATTCAGCAAGTCCAATTATAGGTAATGGTAGATTTTTGTTATTTGCGGTGTATATATATTACTTCTAATGAATTCATTACCAAACTACATGCATATGCCTAGTAAATATTTAAAAAAAAAAAAAAAGCCATTTTCAGGCAAAGCTGAATGGTTGCCTCTAACAGTTTAAGGATCAGTCAGTTTTATTTTGTAATTTCTTAGTTGAGCAAAGTGAAATTTTGAGCCATTATCCATACTTTAACTTAAGTGTGACTTCTCAGTTTTTTTTTCTCATCCTGGTCACATGTTCAATAGGAAACTGCATCATCTAAATTTTACTAAAAAAAAAGAAACTTTTTTTCATTCTTTTTCTTTTCCCCCAGTCATATTATGGTATTGAATGACAGGATCGCATTAATAGTGAAACTCTTTACTCTTACCTAAATTATAGACTGAACGTAAATTATAATTTAAAAAAAAGTAAATCATTTGAATTTCCCTAATATCCTCACGCCATAAGTATAATTGTCATCCGCATTTGTGTATTTGCTAATTCTGTGTTAAAGAATTATCTCAACCTTCTGACGTTCAAATCTGCTGCTTTTTTTAAGAGTAAAAATACAATCATCGTTAGCAAATATAAAAATCTAGATTTTTGCATGATTTTTTGAATGGATAAATAAATAAACTTAGTGTTGAAATTTGATTTTAAAAAATAATGTTCATTTTTAAGCGTTACACAGGCTAAATGACGCAGCAATCACCCTGCACATAGTGAAAGAGGCTTCACTCTGAGAGCTGATCCAATAGTGCACAGTGTGATGGGTACTGCACTGGCAAGCTGTAAATAGCAATATATGGTCTACTATAGTGCAGTATGATTATTCAGTGTGCTGTAGTTGCATAAACTCAGTGTGCTCTGTTGGAGGTTTTACATAAAATTTGCTATGTGGGAAATATTCTAAGGCTATAAAGATAAGAGACGCACAGCATCTCTGTATTCGGTGTATTAGTGTACATATGAAAAAGTAAAACATTGAGACAGGATATAAGCAGTCACTAAATCATCCTGTAATCAGCTCTCTATGCAGATCCCTCCATGCATGTTGAGAGTGAGGGTCTCAGTGCATCATGCCTGCGATTGTAGACATTGCCTCCAATGCCAGCACCCCCTCATCCGACCCCATCTGTAGCCCATCTCCCTCTGTATTATCTGGAACCTATAAAACTCCTGAGCAGCACAAAAGAGTTAATGATTCCTTTTGTTTTGTGGCAGGGGGTAAAAGAGGAGGGGGTTGGAGCATGGGCAAATGACAACAACAGATCCATCAAACTTAGCGGCGCTGGGCACATCAGCACTTTCTCTCCGTCGCTGAAATGCACATATTGTGCGCTGGCCCCCTAGGAGCGGCAGGCGGGCCAGGGGGACAGGGCGGCCCCTCGGTGGCCAGCCAGGACTTGATAAATGACTGGAGCAAACTTGCTTGTCACTAGGCGGGGAGGAGCCCCCCCTGCAGTGAACTACATCACTCTAACAGCATTATTCTTTTCATGCTGCTTGTCGATAAAGGGCCCGCCGTGATTGGCGTGGCGACGTGGGCAGGTTAATTGGAAGGCTGAACTGTGAAACGGCACGGGAAGCGCAGATATTGTCCCTTCACCATAACATATGAAGACCGTGTATCTATGTATCGATTACGTCCTGGGCTCGCGGCTCCAGCGTGGTCCGGAGATAGCTGGGGATGGGTGATAAATGTTGCAAGGGAGAATGAGCGGAGATATATACATCTTGAGATTAAATGGTTGGCATGACAGGTTGTAGCCTGAACGTAGCATTCCTCAGAGGAGTTCTCATTTGCATTGAGTTGTGAGCCCTTGTAGCTAAAACTAATGCAATATAAGAGTGCATTTGTGCATTTTAAGTGAGTGGATAAGACCTAGAGTCAGTTGTTATCTCACTTTGGTTAAAAAAAAAAAAAATTCATTTACTTCAGATGATTAGCTAAGTTTTGCCTTGACGCAACTGTTAAAGAGGCAAATGTTTTATGTCTCAGACTCTTACTCCTAAACACTCTCTGTAGGCAGATCCTTCGCTTCAGCAGTCCTTTTGATCAGAAGTCCATGCCTAACATCAGATGGGTGATATCCGATACCAGACAGAAGAGGTAACATAACACAGTGTCCTCCCCTAGAACTTTTGCTCTTCGTCTTGTGTGTCTGGCCACCCTGCTCCCTGATGTTATCAGTAAGAAAGACCGACCCGTACCCAGTGGCTCAAAAGTGAGGAAAAAGAAACGGGATTTTTATGTAGCTTGATAGGGGTCATGTGTTTAATTGATGAATAATTTTTATGACTTGCATCCTTTGCATGTGCATGTATGTGTGTGTGAATGCTTGCCCATGCATGCATATGTGTTATTAATCAGATGTGATTTGCAATGGGCTTATTACTTGTCCCTCCTAAACTTGCCTGCTTGTATGCTCATTCCACATAAATGAAGCATTAAGTGGTCAAAGTGCAGACTTCTCAGCAGAGGCTTTATCTAATTACTGTCCCATCATTCCAGGTGGCACTTTGATTCATTGTTTAAGTGTCAAGATTTTCATTAGTTTGATTCCATTGCCCAGAAATTTTGCCTATCAATTTAGAAATTAATTGCAAACGCGAAGTGACATTTTACAAGAAATGTTTAGCATAGCATAAATCATTGCCTTAGTAAATTTGATGCCAGCCAATTGGGTGCATATCCTTGACTTCAGTTTTACTCAGTGGTGAATAAAAAAGCACCTCGCTTCAGTTTTAGTGCTTAGCTCAGTTATAGTGAGCTGATTACTTTTATCATTTAAACAAATACCTAAATCTTTGTATTTATGGATTTATTATGAGAGTCAGTGAGGACTCTCAAACTCTGTTGTGACTCTAAATTAGTGCAGTACTGTATAGGCAAATGCACTTGTTTGGTTAATCGGTTACCGAAATACTCTTACTGTAACTGTGAGTCTAGATTTGTCTTACAGTCAACATTAGATGGTATAAACTGTGAAATAAATGTATATTGTGTACTGTACGTGCCAAAAACATTTATCACTTCACTTACAACTATTTCTTACTCTCTTCGAGTACTTAACTTGAACCCTTTTCTTGAAGCTGTACCAAAAATGGTAATACTGAAAATTGGCATTGTATAATTATGCTTGGGATTATTTTCAGTCTCCTAAAATGTTAAAAGTTCAATTAGTACAATATTAGTTGTGGCTCTATATAAGATACCAGCTCGAGAGGAAAGCACTGCAAAACCCATATGGCGTAAGTGTTTAGCAACTGTGAAAGTTGCTCAGGAATCAAAGCCAAACAAATGTTGCATATACAGCCCACACTCAGCAATTTTGTGACTTTGACATAAAACTTTGTGACTTTATTCACTGAATGTTGTTTGCCATATTACACACTCATCAGCAGGACAAAAATTCGAGCATCTTGCAGTAGCCTTCCGATCCATGTGTCCGCTCAGTCCCCCGCAGTCTGTCTCCACATAGCCCTTTGTATGGGCAGAAAGTCTCAGCAGGTAGTGATATGGCCGATATGGTCGTTGCAGCCTGGGCCTCCTGGGGCTGTATGAGTTTGCCTCCTGCCTGCTCTCAGGGTGGATGAGACTTAGAGGCTCTCTCGTTGCACAGCACTGTGGACCAGATTGCTACATTGGGCCAGTCTGGAGGTGGGCAATGGCACTCCAATTCATCTCCCGCTGTAGCCCACCGACGAGAGCACCCGGTGCCCGCTCCTCATCTGTGAGAGCACTCAGGAAGATGGATTGGTTGGCCGGACCACCAGAGGAGGCAAAGCGTGTGGCTAAGAGACTGTGCAGCACGTGGCTGCTCTCATATGCAAGTTTGATAAAAGACGTTTTCAGCTGCAGTCTGGGGAACTTCTTCGGTATCATATGTCTGAATCCCAGAGTGCCTCAGAGCTTGGAAGTGCTGGAAGGATGAAAAGGACGCATGAACAGTTACGTGCTGTCCCATTCTTATCTTATAATGCTGTCTGAACAGGAGAAGCAAACATTTACCAATTAACATGCACAAGGAATAAGAAGCTGAAAAAAACCCAGAGGTAATGATGCTAATATCAACTGCTTCTTTTGAAGTTGTTAAAAATCGGTTGTGATGGTCTTTAACCAATCTTCACATTTTTATTCAGACGTATTGAAATGTGTCGCTTCTAGGGCCTGATGAAGTTTGATGTAAAGGTTCTGCAAGTTGCCACACTGAAATCCACTTGGAAGCTTGTCATTTTTTATCAGTAAAATAATTGTAAACAGACAGTTATTGATTTAGTGCGTTTAAATTTTAGGAATTGCCAAATATCAAACCTTGCGAAGTCCCAGTAATACCGAATCACACACTGGTCCTGCATCCTCTACTAGAGTGTTGTGCAAAAGTGTCAGTGTAGCTTTTTGTATTGCATGAATAATATAAAGTTGCATGGGTCTATTTCACATTTATTGCATGTGCTGGTGCTCACGATTGCATGTATTTGCTTTAAAAATGCAGTGATGTATAGAGCTGTTTTCAATAATATTCTTCTGACACTCCTTATAATCAACCTTCAAATGCCCAGGCAATGATCAGATGTACTGTGTATATAGAAAAAAAAATCCCATCTTATCCAGTATTCTGGAATAAACGTTGTGGAAAAAATCGGTTCATCCCCAGAAGCGGCTACAAATTGGTCCTGCGTGACACGCTTGAAATTTGCGCCGCTTTCCATGACCTAAAACAAAAATGACATGAACACTGACAAATTTGACAAAGAAATTTGTGCAAAAAACAACCTCTATTTGGTCAGCCAAGCAGCAAATATGTCAGATGATATGCTTTATTAAGCAATCCATTTTTCAGCAATAGTGGTGCCATCTGCAAAGGTTAGCATGCATCAGACTACAGAAATTTGATCTGCCTCTGTGGGCCTCTGCAAACACACTGGCACATTTTTCATGTACGTACAATTTTGGATGCAAATAGAATAGTTGATGAAAGGGATGACCTTCTGAAGTGACTCCTCAGCAGTAAGCTAGGCCAGCAGAAGGGGAATGAGTTACTGCCCTGGCTGAACCAGCACTAGTGTAATATACGACCACTGCTCAGACAACCAGTTAAAAAGCCCACTCGGATTCTTCACAGGAACATTTCAAATTGTATCAATAAGAATTTTTGTTTGCTGATTCTGACAACACCAACAGCAAAAAAAAGTAAGACTATAGTATGATAAATACCAGAGAACAATTGTATAATAAATACAGTCAAATCATTTCACGGTGTAATTCTAATTTTAAAAATGTGAAAGCAAGTTGCGTTGATAATATTGACACGTTTGTAATGCATTTCATTAGCGCCTATGCTGTCTTTGAATCAAAAGCTGTTTGATGTAAGCAGTGCTCTTCCTGCTATATCTTTGTTGTCACCGGTTTAACAAATGGACAGTCAGGCAGCTAGTGCTCCACTTGCTCAGAGGTGTAGGTATCATCTATATTGTGGCTGGCAGCACAGTCATCTTCATTCTCTTTGTCCTTACTAAGAAAGGCTATCTATCAGGCCACAGACATCATGGTGAATCTGACTGGCTTCTGCCTTCTCCCATTTGAATTGAACACACATTGTCTGAGTGCTCCGCAAGCATCTCTTTAACCGGGCCAGGATTGAGAATGAGTGAGCTGTCCTTGGTACGGATCGTCATCCTCCTATGATTGAGCTCCTTTTCTAGATTGTACGAGGGGATGAAAATTGAGGACTTGACTTTGCAAGGTGAGGCTTTCGGTAGGAACTGGTAATTTCATTTCGATTTTGTTCACATCTTCCATTTCTTGTAATATCAGTAATAAGCATTATATTGTAACACGTATTATGGGGTTGTGTTGCTCATGTTTCGGTAATAAAACAACGTAAAACACACACACACACGCACAAAATGGTGAGTGGAGATATCAGAGCAGGGTTGTTATTGGAAATTATTAAAGCTTTAGAACAATATTGCTTTAAACCTATTTGGTCTAGCCTCCACCATTAAGCAGCAGAAAAATTCGAAAGGTTGCCCAAGTGTATTTTAAACCCAGATTACGTACTGTTTGTCTTGGCCTATTCTTAACTCTTGTTTCGTTTATCTTGTGCTTTATTTTAAATCGTTTGTTTTGATTACCTAATCGTTTACATGCTATTTAGATGCGATTTTATGCTCCTGGTTACTTGTTAAACGGGTTGACTTGATATTTCGTTTCGTTGCCATAGCTCAATAAATGATCAGGCACCAGGAGTCTACAACAGTAGTCCTCTGAGAACAAGCTGTTTCTCGGCTGAAGGGTCACAGGGGCTGGACATATGGGTATGATCACACAGCGATAATTCAAATGACTAAGAAGTCAGTGGTTCAGTAACTTTGTCCTGCAGAGGGATATGACTCCCAGGCCCTCAGATTGATTGTTTACTTCGGTGCTGGGGGAAACAGCATCTATTTGTTTCCCAAGGTGAGCATCTTTCCAAACACCTGCTGTTAAATAATCGGGACCAGACCTCTGGTCACCACTCTCTGGCCAGGGGAATACAGCACCTTTGTCTCTGTGATGGAGAGCTATTGTTATTTATCTATTCCCCTACTGTACATGTCACTGGCAAGGTGCTTAGGCCTGAGTGTTATATATGGACTTCTTCAGTCTACAAATAGAAAAGTAATAGGATTGCCAGTGTTTTTGTTGGTGTTTGTTTTTTGTTTTTTTTTGGTGTACCATTGGAAATGTGGCTGTGTACTTCATCACCTGCAAACCAAACCCAATGAGGGTGAGTGCTCTTGTGCTTGGTGACTGTAAACTGCATCCAGGTTACTGCACGCTACAGTAGCCAAGAATGCGTGGTTCGGTGGATGATTAAATCAATACAATTTTGACAAGACTTGTAGGAACATGCCTCTTTATTTTATGCAATTCCTTCCCCTTCGTCGGGGGGCATTTATCACTCGACCCTGGTGCTGTCACCTAATGGAGATTGTTCTTTAGTCTGCGCTTGATCGAGAGCCGCAATCCGGATGCATGCCAATAGTTTGTTGATGTTGCCACAGGAACAAAGAATACAGTCTGTAAGTGTTAGCCCACACACACACGCACACACACACACACACACACTGCAGCCATATCCCCCAATGGCAAGAATCCCATTGATATCCCATTGATGAATCAGCCCAAGTGCCTAGGTGACAGGAGGCAGCCGTTAAGACCCTCACAAACTCATTTCGCTAGCGATTAACACAGAGACGAGTGATGTGTTTCTCAGCTTTATTTACTATAATGCGGAGGCGCGGGCCGTTTTCTCATCTGATATTGTAATATGCCGCAGGACACTGCCTCCCTCCACCTACCCTCCTACACCACTTGATAGAATGTCCTTGGCACCTAAACTGCACTTGCTGGATCACAAAGGGTTAATAATAAAAGGCAGCCCATGAGGAGAAGAAGGCAGAGGGATAATGAATATGAAGGAGGGGGGGGTTGCATATGAAAGAGGAATGAGATAGGGGGAGCTAATGACAGGTGTAGCTGTAAATTCTTCATTCTGCATGGGCTGATGGGAAGCGCTCGGCTGTGCGCTCGCCTGTGACTTTACAACTAATCCTGTTTGTAAGTTATTATTTATCTTCAGCAAAGTTTGTCAAACTTGGGCTTTGATTTTTTTTTTTTTTTTTCTTCCACCGATTTCCCTCTTGTGGCTCACTCTCACACATGCTCCCCACATAATTTATGACTGCCTCTGGTCTTCATGACAGATTATTAAAAGTAGAATTAGTTTTTTGCGGTGGATTTTTCCACTGGGAATTGGGAAGGCAGTCCTCTCAGAGGAAGGTCTCTTACGAGGTCTCCATTACTAATAGAAGTTTTTTCCCTTTTCTTGATGGGGGTGAGAAGACTAATGATTTGAATTTACTGTGGCAGCCATCACGTGGTGGGGAAAGCATCAGCGGAGAAGACAAGAGGTTAAGTTCTTCCCCGTGGAGAGCTTTATTGGATTGTTTAGCAGCAGAAGGATAATGTTTTTGTCATAGACTGCTGCTGCTGCTGCTGTGCTGGAGTGGAGTCTGGATATGGAGGGAAGAAAAGAGTGAAGCATAAACAGAAATGGAGGAAAAGAGCAGGAACACGATGCAAACAGATGCAAACTACTGCTTTATGGCTGATGTAGTGGAGATACTGAGGAAGAATGGCTCAAGATGCATGCATGTGCCCTTGTGAAACGCTTTAGAGCTCGACTGGGAAAAACCAAGAAACATAAGGATATATAGCTAGGAAGCTAGGCTTTTATTTTTCTATCTTAAATCTTATATCTTTCTATATACATACAAAATACATGACATGTACCCACCCACCCACACATGCACACACACGCACACGCACACACACACACACACACACACGCATGCACAAAGTCCTATTTCCATTCACCTGATGGCCGTTTGGAGCTTGTTCTCCCAGCATGCTACTGCAGCATGGGAACCAGAGGGGAGTCACAGCACAGCTGAGAGCCTCGGCTTAATCTTATGCATCATTAAGCACTCAGCGGCAAGCCAGCGCTGTTCATATACATCATCCACGCTTAATAAACATAATGATGACATAAGATGTAATTCTAGATGAATTTTCATTTTATAGGGAAATGGAGAATTCCTCTAGAAAGGAAAAGAAAGAAAAAAAAAGTAAATTATCAGGGAAGTGCAAAATAAATGATGTTTTTTTCCCCGAGATGAATAGCGGCGTTTTGGGCATTAGAACTGGGGAGGAGAGAAAGTGTGATGTGGGAGGGGGTTGAAGAGGCCAGTGGGGGTGACTGGAGAAGGAAGAATGGAGTTTAGAGGGGGGCACTTGCCATTTCTACATTTTAATTGTGGGCGTCTGATAGACAGGCTGAGGGAGCCTTAGAGGAACTCATCCATCATGGGTGCTGGATATCGGTAGTAGGAGAGGTAGAGTGTCTGGACGGGTCACTTTACAGGGGAGGAAATAGGATTCTGATGAAAGTCGGAGGAGGGCTGCTGCCTAGGTCAGTCGGGGCCCTGAGAGGGAGGACCACCGAGATCTGACATTGCCATGAGTTGCAGGGTGGGGTGTGTTGGCCACCCATGCCATGTATGGGTGGAAGATGGGAAAAAAAATAATGAGCCCTGTTCATGGCAGAGAACCCCTGCCTCATTCCAAATGCACCCCCTGCCGTCGCTTCACCCTGCACCCCGAACCATACCCCAAAATAGCACACACCTTACCACAACCAAGAGTGACACACATGAATTAACACATAGAACAACTGGGATGAATCACATCTTGAAATTAGCGAGTATTTTGAATTCCAGCAGCGAGACCCTGAGAACAACTTCCTCTCTATCAGAGTGACTCTTGACACGGGCAGATAACGGCACAGAACGAGCATCTACAAATCAAAGCGTAATTACAACCGCTGGCGTCCCATAAACGCCCCAGTCAAGATGGCTGCTTGAAGCTGTGCTGTGTTTGTACAGCTGTACTAGTCCAGACTTCAGATGCTGCTGAAAGGAAACACCAGCAAGTGTCTGAGAGGAAAAAAAAGGAGATGCTGGAATACAAAGCCTGTCCAATGACTAATTAGGACACGTTTCAAATTCAGACCAATTCACGACTGTACATCCCAATTTATGATGAGCACACTTATTATTATTATTACTACTATAATAATAATTATTATTATTGCTATTATCTGTACCTTTGTTTATCATTACCTATTTAAGTAATTTGAATTAATCCAAAATGCTACAAATTCGGTCGAATAAGAATAAGAATAATTCTGTAGTTGAATATGTTAACTCAGTGTACAGTGTATACGAGTAGGATAGTAATAAAATCACTAAGTATTTTAATGTTGTAGGAAATAAATTGAAGCGGCGTTGTTTGTGAAAGCAGTAATGTAGTCTATTTAGCCCTCTTCCACAATATCAGCGTGCCTAATCTGCTGCCAGTGGGTCCAACTGGATCTCTTCCCAGAACTCATATTCTCATTATTGTGTGCACGCTGTATTCCCAGAATTCACGTATTTGTGGTTTACATTGATCACCCAAGTGAACAAACAAATCAGCAAGCAAATAGAGATAACTTCAGCGCTGTATACTTTATGTACTTCTACAGTTTAAAGATAGTCAAAGTTAGGTTGTAAACTAGAACCAGTAAAGGTTCAGGTTTGTGATAATCAGATAAAGTCATCATTTTGAACATTTGGCATGATACAGAATGGGAGAATGCAGATTCATTTCACCTTTGCACTCGAATGTGATCTCACTGTATATTTAACACCTGCTCCACCATCTTGCTGTATTTTGACACAGTCTTGTGATCTTTAGCATTTACCTCATCGCCCATTTATATTGTGCCACATAATTTAGAGTCAGTATGAAGGCTTTTGACGTAATCTTTCCTGCTGAACTATAGATCTCTAGCGCATACATAGGTGAACTCTTCCTGGCACGGCTGTTAAGCTACATCTTGTTTCTTCAACTATTAAAAGTGTCAGTGGTTGTCTGCTGTTGCTTTTATATGCTATTATTAACGATGCAGAGCCTACCGCCCAGAGTGTACATCTAATTAAAAATCCCCATCGTTTCGAGCTTGAGATTAGATCCGAGAGATAGAAAATAATCACTGCAAAGAATGTGATTTTTTTTTTTTTTTTTTTTTTTTGCAGCATATGGAGTACAGAGCTGTAATGGTCTTGCTCCTATAACTCTGTAGCTTGCTGTGAATGTGTGAGCTCTTGGATTTAATCTGACGTGGAATTTTATTTAAAATGTTTGGAATTCACCTGTATTCATCATAATGTGCATATTAATGCCAGCAAGCATCAATCACTGTTGCGCCCTGCATCCTGCATTTATTCTAAGAGGATTGTGCATGCATCTAGCCATTCAAGTTGCTTCAGGAAAAAAAAGTCACCTAAATAATATGACACAGTAATAAAATATCCTATAAACCTTTTGCTTTATTCTGCTGATTGGTTTCAATAGCTAGTGTATGAACTCTGATCAGGTTAAGATAGTACTAGTGGTACAGGTGATGTTCGATTTGGCTTAACAAACTGAAACCTTGTCATTACTCTTCGAATAAATTTTGATCATAATATTTTAGATGTCAGATTGTTGTTGCGCAGTGGGTTTTTTTTTTTCGCCTCTCCTTGAACGGGGTACCTCCAGTCCCTTAGTCACATTTTTGCCCTTTTGACTCAGTCAGCAGCTTGCTGGCCTCCTTTCCGGCCCCCTGTCTTAACCTGAAGAATTATGGCTGGAGATAATTAGCTCTTATAGGTACACTTTCCATTTCTTCACTTCACTAAGCACATCATCTGCCTTGCCTCTTTATTGTTTGCTTTGCTTTGTCAGATCGATGTCTTGCTACTGCGTAACTAGCAGTCATATCTAAAACAACATAAATCATGACACTGTTCCATGTCACACCAGTCCCGGTGCACTCTGTCTGCAAACACAAACAAAAGCAGCTTCTTTTTTTCCACTTTTTTTTTTTTTTTACTTTTTTTTAGAAAGTCGACATCTCTGTTTGCCGTCTGGGTTTCAGTGCTTACCGTTTCAGCACTGATTGTGTAATGCTGTGCTCACTGGTCTTTCGCCATGTAAAATGGAATATGATTACACAGTGCTTCACTTTGCTTTTCGGAGGCTGTCAGGGCATCAGGCATTTGTGTCAGATCCCTCTCCACCCATTCTGAAATATCCTCCTGCTCCCTTTGAGTCAGGGCAGACTGTTGAGGGGGAACCTAGCAGATTATCTCCTATCAGGTGCTTCAGTAGGGAGCAGCAGAGTGGACAGCATCTTGCCTCCAATTACCTCAGGCCCCACTATGATGTCCTACTAATGAATGCACAAATGCAAATAGCCCTCCCCTGTAAAAGTTGACATTGTCTCCTGTGATAAATTTTCTGCTGAGGTAAGAGACAATTTAGAGCGGAATTACAAGCAGGCTCTTTGTCACTCTTCAGCTCCATTTACATTCGTAATTAGCTGTAATTCCACTGCACCCATTAGAGTGAGAGAGAGAGAGAGAGAGAGAGAGAGAGAGAGTGCGGGAGTGAGAGAGAGAGAGAGACTGCAAATGAAATAGATAAGCAGTAAAAAGGAATGAGAATGAGGGAAAAAGAGAGAAGCCAGATCTCTTGATGCTTTTCACTGACACAGCGCCGTCAACTGGTGATTTATAGGCACCCTCACACAGCCGTTGCCACACCGATGGGTGTAAACATTGATTAGGAACAGGCAATGAGGCACGCACTTTGTCCTCAGTGTCAGGGGCTTTGGGTCAAGGAAAAAGAAGTTTTGTGATGTTGACGCGTTCAACACTCAACACCTGAGTGCATCTTCGAGGGCAACATTAGATACGCTTCTCAAGCGTTAACCAAACAGACACTTGACATCATGCTGCCGTGATGCTTGAGTGACAGGCTCAGACATTGGCGTCGAGTCACTTCCATGCACATACATGCACACGCATATGCATGTGTATTTCACTGCTTCGCATATATAAAAATGTATAAAAATGTTTTTAATGGAATTCTCTGGGGATCCTCTGTAATGCCATCTATCTCTGTGTTATAGGGACATTTGTTCCCCATAGAAAGATAAACACACACACACACACACACACACACACACACACACACACACACACACACACACACACACACACTATGTCTATGTCGCTAGTACTATGTCTTTTATCTGTATGACTTTGGTGTATATGCTTTGGTTGCCATATATTTTTATGTGATTATCCACAGTGTATGCTGTCTATCTGAGCACCTGGTTTGTCTAAATCCAGTGATTTGTCATGATGTTAGTGAAGTGCTGACTGGAAATATCTGTGATTGATCAGTGTATTTGCAGCACACACTCTGGTTTGTTAGTCCACTTAATAGAGCATCAAATGCTGGCTGCATTGGGTGATGCAGTGGAAATGCTAGTAAACAAAAAACATTAATTCTGATCTTTGTAATGAACCATTTACACAAGCGAAATGCAGTTATTCATTCAGCTCTTAGGCACATACATATGCTATCATAATAGTGATGAAGATTTTCGGTCATATCCTAGACATGGGTGGTAATACTGCTGTTACGCATTTTTGCCTGGAGCACTCTGAATATAAGTCTCTATAAGCAGTCCGATCTTGGCTACAATTTTATGGTTAAATGTGTCTTTGTGGGTTTGCAGGAGCAAGTCCAAACACCAAAGTTACTGACAACTTTTGCTATGTCAAGTGCTGAATGGTTGCCTTGTTTTCCTATTTACAGTGCACATTATTCTGTGCTTAACACTGTCCTGCTATTGACCGTCCACTTCACATCATCTCACACCAGTGGCTGTTTGGAGCTGCTCCCTGTGGTTGAGTCTAATATCTAAGTGCATGTATAATGCAGTCTCCCAGTGGACTAATGAGGCCGTCAATGACCTTGTTTAGAGAGAATAGGTTTGTTTACTTGGAAAGCTCATTGTGATGGTGTCTAATTGACTCATTTGATGAACACATCAAAATCATTTTCTCAGATTCATTAACCATGATGATCGAGCACCCACATCAACAGATACAAAGACGTTGCACTTGCCATCTAAATGTCCTTTCGTGTAGACCCACCTCTGTGCTGTTTATACTAAAATTTCTCCATCCCAGTTCCTGAGCGTGTTTATGTTCTCGGTAGGCCTACTGTTGTGCTGATATAAAACATAGATGCTGCATTAGAAGACTATGATTACGTCCATCCATCATGTTTGAGATTTTGGAAATGACAGTTTAATGTACCTTTTTAACTACATGTAACTTCATGTTTTTGCTCTCTATATTTTTTTTGCCATCAGTGTGAAATTCTGGTGAAGGAGGTGTAAAGAGAAAGTGAAAACCCATTGTGTTTTTCCCTGTCATTAAGCTGTGCCTGGGAGATGATGTGGAAGCTGTATGTGGTCTGAGGGAAGTATTTATGGCCCTGCTGGAATCTTGTTGGGCTCCGCTGATAGCTGAGATAATGGCAGCGAATGGGATGCAGCGAGCTGTTCTAATGGCACCAACAAGACAAGAGAACAGCCAGGATAAATAAATGTTAGCCATTTTCATTTTGCACGTACCGCTATTAAAAGTAGTAAATACTGCCTTAATATCTCTAATAACAGAATAACAAGAAAAGCACAGGAATAAAATTAAAAGCGCTAACTACGGATTGAAATTTGCTCAAGCCAAAGGCCCGGCGTTTCGTTTCGACGGTAAAGTTGTGTTCACTTGAAGATTGCAGAGGCTTTTACTTAAATTTTAATTTTAAATTCTGACACTTATGCTCCAGTGCCTTTTCTTGTGGGTCGGGGAGGAATACAAACAAGAGTTCACTTCATTAAACAGCAACAAACTGTACGGAAATTGTACTTACTTATGGAAATGAATTTTAAGCATGCAAACCATTACTTGCTCAGTCTACGCTGAAATTTGAAAAACATTACAGGGTGAGCATATTGGCTGAGACATACTCGAGCACAAGTCCTAATTATAGATGGAGGGGAATAAAGGTAGAGCTAACGCCATGAAGATAAAAAGAGACAAGCTATTAGGAAAGTATATTGACCTTAAACAACACTTAATTTAATAAACTAGACTATATGCAAGGACTATATGATATTGGGAATGGTTAAGAAAATGGTGATAGAATATCATATCATTCAATGATAAAAAAAAATAAAGAAAAAAAAAGATTCAGCCTCCTAAGAACATATTACAAAGGTTCCCCTAGTGAAATTTTATGGAGCTTAGTAGCTACTGATATTTCAGTACGTACTAATTTAAAATATTTCTACTTGAGCTGACAATAAAGCCTTGTGAGGGTTCCATGATATGTGGCACAATTACTCATAAAACCCTTACCAGCTTCTTTTGGCGCTGACATTATGAGGAAAGTCAACCCTGCTGAGAGCTCTTTATTTCCAGGACTAAGTCTAATTTCCTCAGCTTCTTGGGCCAGAGAAGGTACAGAAACTTCTTGTTTATGTGTTACGCAGTGTGACTGCTCTCCGTGTCCTCCAGTTTGTTTTTCATGCTACTTACCAGTGACATTGAATGCCATGTGTGTTTACCTGTCTTCAGTACGCTAATGTGTTTGCATTACTGCTGGAATTTTCATAGTCCAAGTATGTATTATAAAAGCAATTAGCACTTCATTAAACTTCAAAGGTGCTAATACAAGTCATAAGACTAAGCCATCTGTTGAATTATCTTTCATGCATCTTTTCGATGCTATCCACTAAACGACGCATCAATTAAGGTTATACTTGGTAATTTAACTCTGAAAATGGGATGTCTGCTGTTACTTGCCTAATAATAGCCATGCATATGCCAGTTATTTAGACTCATTTTAATGAGAGAGCTAGCCCCCTCAATTTGTCTTTGAGATCTGGAAAAGGCAGATTGGAGCCCGAGGACTCAATTCACCTGAACATATGTCAGAATCAGAAGCTTTCCTATGTGGTGAACCACTTGCTAGCAAACTTTTTGCACTATTTCCTTGCCGTGTTTCCTTCTGTGCGGTGTTATTATAATACGCAATAATGTATGGCTTTGGTTCAAATTCTAATAAGAAAGAATTCATTATATCAAACCCTTTTTTTTCGTCCTCACGCAGAGTGAGTGAACAGATGCAATTTCCACACTCCTGCAACCCAGTGATTAATGTATTATTTTATATGACTAATTATATGATATATATTTGGAGACAGTAACTTTGTTGCATCTACTTCATTTTTTAGCTTCTCTAAAAAAGTATGCATGCCTACTGGTAAATCATGGTGTGTGATAAGTGTGAAAAACAGGCCTTCTGTACTTAATTTGACACTGTGATGTATGTCAGAGAGGCTGCCATCAAGTTAACCTCAATTCATTTTGTAAAATCAATAAATCAGTGCTGTAATTGGGCTCCTTTAGCATGTTTGCTGTTCTGAATTACATGCTGAGGCAATTTGAATGCAGTGAAGTCATAAGCTAACATTTTGAATTATGTGACATTTAGTCATTTTCTGCCTCTTAAATCTGAGATAGAAGCAACAAGACAGATAAATGTATCTGAATATGTGCTCCGGTTAAGATGAGATTTTGCTGGCTAGCATTTGGCAGAGGCTCAGTTCGTTTATTGATATATCTGTTTGTTTGCTTTTTTATGGTTATTTAATTATTTAATCATATGGAATTGTATGTATCTTTATAATATCTTTTGAAAAGTATGCCTTGACTATAGTGTACATATTTATAAACAAATAAACATTAGCAAACCCATGTAAAAGAATACTTACTTGCTAAAATTCTTATATTCATTTCATGTAAAACCTTCCTGGAGAATGATGTGTTATAATTCTGTTGAAATTTAAGTTACACTTAACTGAGTGAGGTAGTTTGCTGCTTGTAATGTAGTTATGCTTGGTTAGCTCGCATGCATATATTTTGCAAGGGCACATTTGCCATTTGCACCTTGATCTGTCAAAAGCTACACAATTCTGTTTTGTTTTTTGTTTTATTTTTGTTTTTGTTTTTTTATTATACGAGTAGAACTAAAGATTATTGAATGAGCTGCCTCAGTGGCTATTTTCTTCTTTTTTGTGTTAAAGATTACTAGATCCACATCAGACTGAGATGGAAAAGCCTTCTCTCAGCATCTCGCCCTGTGTGAGCTAGTATTGACAGCTCAGATGGGAAGCTGGCAGAGGAAATAGCCTCATTTGTTTCCTATGGCTCAGTAATGGCAGATCACCTCTTAGGGGCAGTCAATTGACAGGCTGAAGTCTTGGTGTGCAAACATCCATGAGGATTTTATTGGCTTCCTCTTCAACTCTTTAAGCTAATGCTGTTAATGCAATGAGCCTCAGAAGTTGTTAAGGTATTCCAGAAAAGAAATGTTCCTGCAGTCTTGGTATTCTTCGTTTATAAGAAATTGTTTGAAATTGTCAGATCTGGAGACTATACCGGGTAAACATACTTCCGTCGAGCAAGCATTCTTAAAAAGCCCCAGCTGGTCAATATCAGGGTAGGGAACCTTCAGCCCTCACAATACTCAAATATTTTGGGCTTACTTTCTCAATCCTTATATGTCTTATCATAAATAATAGAAACGTAAGGTGTAGGAATATATATCCCCATACATTTTCAGCAATTATAGCCAGTATTTAGAGAATAAACCATAAGATATGTCTGGGACAAATATATTATTGTTAAATATATGTTTTATTTCTAACAGGCAATGATTTCAGCACTACAATCAGATGAATAAATATGTTTCTAAAAATTCTAATAATGCATTTCTATAAATATTTACTACAAATATGTGAGTTTAACATTAATACTTAAATGCTGAGAGATTAATTCAAACTGTTCTAGCTAACTAGCTATTCTGGTTGTTGATGAGAATTTGATGTAGTTAAACTTATATTTTTGAAATATATTAGCAAAATAAGTATTGCTTTCTAATAACCTCCAGCATATTTTATGCCAACAGAGTGGACATTTTGGGCAAGGCAAGTAAGGAAACTTATACAAAAGAATTGTCAGTAGGAAAGTCAACTATTCATCAGCTCAACTGTTGAATTTCTTGCCACTGGAGAGAGAGAGAGAGAGAGAGAGAGAGAGAGAGAGAGAAAGAAACAAACTGTCATTGTGATGTCACTAAAATGGATGGCCTTTTCTTAAAGGAGCAGATTTCCCAATATGAACGGGTGGACAATCATTTAAGGGACGTAAACTAAATAATTTTTTCAAAATAAAAAAATAGTATTTTTTATTGCCAAATGATCAAAGCACTTAAGTAGAGTAGTGTCTTATTTAACAAAATAATAATATGAAAACAAAAATGTAAAAAAAAAAATAGGATTTGACTATATTTTACTCCCATTGAAATTGATTAACCCATTAACTGCCAATTTTTTTCCTGAACATTTTCATGTATTTCTATTAATTTACATTCAAATAGTAACAAAAACATCTACTTTCAAGAAATATGACTGTTAATTTTTCTGAAATTTAAATTTTTAGTCAAAGTCCCAAATGGGGGTCATAGCACATGCCATCTATGTTTTTTATGCCATTCAATATATGATCCTCAAATGGGGACCACAGAAGCTAATGGGTTAAGCAGAGCATGGGACATCGTTTCCTCTTATCCTCATTTATTTTTTATACTGAAAAAGTAAAAATATATCTAAAGAACCAAACGATGATTTTTTTTTCAATATTATAATAAACAGTTCATAGTAATGTTTATATTAACATGGCAAATGAGTTATCTATGTTCAGGACACCTTAATGCACCCCACAGTGATATTGATCCCAGTAACAAAGGATGCACTGGTTATTTGCATTACACTCAGAATTTACAGCTATTTAACATTTTTGTACATTTTAGGTACACTGAGGTTTAATATCCACTTTGTCTTTGACATTACTGAGAGAGGATGAAAAAAGTTTCCCACCCCATAAAGAACAAATGTCTACAACACTGCAATCTTTTCAGATGGCTACATAATTAGTGATCATTATTAGAGCTTCCCAAAGGACACTACCTGTATGGCTAAGTAAACTTACTAACCTTTTTACCTTCTAGAAAGGCCCTGAAGGATGATTTGATGTGAATTCTTTCTTTTGGAGTGGACAGGATTAACACATCGTTGATCCCCCCATGGCACTCAGATTTGATCAATTACTTGATCAGTGCCAAAGACCTTAACAAGAAATTCAACTCCAAAACCTGTAAAATATGTATGGATTACAATGTCATTGGATGCATTTTTACAGGGAAATTATCAATGCTGCAGTTTATATATATGTGTGTGTGTGCGTGTGTGCGTGCATGCGTGCATGTGTGTGTGTATATATACACACCACAATTACAAAATTTTACAAAGCCAAAATACCTGATAAAATAGCCAATTAAATAAACATCTCCTTACACCCTGTCAATGATTAAGCATATTTCCCTTGCTAAATAATCTGTTAATTATTACACTTAGTTCATGTGGCGTGTCTGCCATAAAAGTTCCAGTGAATTCCAGTGAACTGTTGGTATAGAAATTATAATGTGCTAGAAGAGTGCATCAGCATATACCTATAATTTGAATTACAGCTGGAAGTACAGGCAGAGCCATGCTGTTATTGAAAATTATTCACTTTCTGACCAATCAGATTCGATAATTTAGCGGCATTGTGGTATAAAGAAGCACAATGCAGAACAAAATAAAACAATTTTCAGTGCTCGATGATTTTCTTTCATTGTTTCATTACTTGCTAAAGTTCTGAACTGCTCTCTTCATTTAGCATATACTGTATAAGCACAGCCAATAACAGTATGTGATAGGCCACCACAGAATCTAGAAACTATGCTGTTTGCTTCACAGCCATGGTTGTGGCAGCAGTGGTTAGGTCATTCCATGAGCATGTCAGCTTTCATGCCTGACTGGCTTCGTTGCTGGGCCAGGGTGCAGGGGGTAGGGGTATGCCTGTAATTTTCTCCAGTTAGAAATGAATTCCATCTAATCTCATTTCACCATGTCAAATGTCTCAGTGACATGCTGTTTTCCTTGGTATTTAGTTATGCTGCAGCAGTCAACTGGCTTGTGAAGCAGTCTGACACCCTCTGGTTATTAAAAACTGTTTGCTCTTTGCAATACTGCATGATGTGGGTTAAATGCAGAGCAATAGACAGACTAAATAAACCCTTCTGTCAGGTCCTAGTCTCAGGAGTGAAGGACTTGGAGCTTGCTTCTGTTTCGGAATGGCCTGCACTGGGAATTTAGTCAAAGTACAAAATATATGCGGCAGCACATGCACAAGTCTGCTTTAATGTCTATTCAAATTGATGTTAAATGGATCAATTAATACATTAGTATGCATAATTATGTGATGTGACCAGAAGGGAAAATACAAATTACTATCATCTCCCAAAAAAATAGCCATGTTCATTACTGATATTTGCGCATTATTGGGAACAAAGTTCCACCACGGATATTGCTGCCTGAGGATAGGCAAAAACCTGAAATGTATTAAATAATAATAATAACAACGAAGCTTTTATTAATGTTTTTATTGGAATGAATATTTACTCTGAGTTAAATATGAGGTCTGAGGTCATTTTAATTAAAAATATAAATATTTTGCACAAAACATCTTTCATATCATTTATCTGCACATAATGAGAACAAACAAACCCGTCGTTCTCTTACTTTGCATTAAAGAAATATATTTAAGAGACCGAGATTCAGACTCAGAGCTGTTTAACCGTAGTAATGTATTATTTTGTTCAAGTAATGATCAGGTAGTGTTAGATGAATGTGAGGTGTTCAGCTCCATTACTGGCTGCACATCAGAAAGGCATTATTACATTATCGCTGCTCCTTAGTAGGAGATTGGCTGTGTGACCAGGTTCTGAATACACTCATAGCACTCAGGCTGGCATAAATTGTAGACTGGCTCATTGCGTTCAATGATAAAAGTAAGAATTGCCAGGAAAGGGAACCCAGACTTATGTCGCTGTTCAGCTGTTTGTCAACAGCCGTTGTTAGTATGTTGATGGCAGGAATACTAAACAGGGGAACAGATGCATATATTCTGTGATACTTTTTTTATTATTATTATTATTATTATGAGTGCCACAGATCCTCTCCTCCACAGTGAGTATGCGCTGTTACTTTGCTTTGTGTTTGATACCGCTTCCAAAGACTTTTAGAGAAGATTCAGACAAATAAAGTATCAGACTAAGATTTTCAGAAAACTTGAGAATAACTCGAGAATAATCGCATGATTCAGTTACACTTTCACATCTTACGCTCCATACATTTTACGCATGTGTTTCTGTTTTTTTTTTCAGTGTTTACTTTTATGCGTCAGTTTTTCCAAATTGCGTTTTCTGATATTATTATTATTTTATTTTTACACAATAATGTTCACAACCAAGTAATGTTTCATGTGTTTTCACATATTATTATATTATTATATTATAATATTATATTATTAACATGTGCAGTTTCGGTGCATAAATTGATGAAATGCACCAAATATTTTTCACATGATTTTTCACTTGTAATGTACATGATTTTTCTGTATGCTAATGGCTGAATACATGCAATCTGTCTATTGTTTGAATAAGTCATTACTAGAGTCTACTTGATGTTTTAACTATAATAACAAATGTCCTTCTCCAAATGTGAATAGCCTAATAAGAATAATGGGCATTGCTCAGTCAAATTCAAGAGCATGAATGCTTTAAAAAGCTTGGGGTTTGGGGATCAGTATGCATGGGTGTTCTTTACTAGGCCCTGTGGTGTCCTCAAGCCATCATGAAGTAGATTATGAATCTAGTCCATTTTCATTTGTTGACAGATGGCACAATAATTATTGACAACATTGAAACTGATGATTAAACTCTCTTTTCCCAGCCACAGAACCTTCCTGCATGATTTGCTGCGATTAAACCTTAGTTTATTTAGTAGTCCTGACACACGTTTGAGGTTGCGAAAATGAGGGCATATTTATTAGTTCCACTGTGTGCGCACTCTTACCTGTCTGTAAGAGTAGGATTGTAATTTTCTGATTAACTAAACTGAGTAATGCTGATTTACAGTATCTGTTTACCAAAATAAAAGTGAAAATTCGTTTTTTATTAAAGTTATTATTGATATTCTCTTTAAAGTTGTACAAAATGCGTACAAGTATTATGCAAACCAATTATGCACGCTTATTCGTGACTTATATTTTTATGGTTACATTGCTAGTTTTAGCAGAAATGTCTGATTTATGCCTTTGCCCACGGTAAATCAGTGGTATCTTTAAGCTGTAATGTTAAGCTCACTGCATTCAAATGACTGAACAGACAGTACGCTCTCTGTCTACACTTGAAATTTTTACATCTTTCACTTCATTGAGAGAGACCAGGAAGATAAACAGTGTCCTGTTGAATGAAGCAGACAGCATCTTATATATTCATTTCCTCCTCTTTGTACCTTTAAGCTTATTTTCACAGAGGATAAAAAAGAGAGAAGTGTCTATGTCAGATAGGATTTAAGTTAGGATTTAAGGCCCAAGTAACCAAAGCACTATTGTCATTTACACAGCCTGGGCCCCTAACCCTATCCTCACTCATATGGTGGAGCCCTATGAATTTGTGACTCCCTGGAATAATAAGACTTAATAGCAACAAAATGACTCCTTTTTTCTATCCTGTTGTTATGCTAAAAACAGCTAACCCTAAGTGACCACTGCTCTGCATATGAGGCTGGCTTGTTTGCCTTGCTTTTGGTGGGCTGCAAGTTGGAGTTCCTTCTGTTCCCCATATGGCAGCATTGTCTTGGTAATGTGCTACAATGCCCCCCCTCAGAGCGTGCCGCAGGCCCTGCTGCTAGAGGATAAACTATTGGTTTCACTTTTTTTTTCTGTGAGAGCCCCTGGAGGCAGGTCTACAGCCTGAGGGACATGCTGCACTCTGAGCTGGGGGGCTCTCAGCGCGTGGCATCCACCCTCCCTGAAAACCCCACAGCCGCTGACTCAAAGGGCCCAGACCCGCCAAGAAAAAAAAAGAGGGAAAAAGAAAAGATGCTCAGAAATAATGCAAAGCCCTGAGGGGCGTTGAAAGGGAAAGCTACAATGTCCGAGTACCCAATGCTGAGATTGCAATATACCAGCCTATGTGAACTGAACGTACTTGCACGATAACTCTGTGCTCTGTTCGTCAGAACTTTCCTCTGAAGACGTCTGCCGATAGGTAGAGTAAAATTACAGAGACAAAGACAAAGCACTCTTTAAGCTTTACTAACTTTATGATCACACAATCTTACTTGATTTGATTCAATATTAAAGGCACACGAGAACAGTGTGCATATGTTTTAGATAGTCAGTACAGATTTTAAAATGCTTTCATTATAGGTTGAAATGTGAAATTAGCAACCTTGGGGCATGATCTTAGTTGAGAGACCACATTTGCTTTCTGACTAATGAGACTTGCTAAAATAATTAGGAATGATTTGTAAAGAAGTCCATTACTTTATGTAAATGTATAGTCAGGAAGAAATGTGCTGCATTTGCAAATATGCATACGATATCTCTGTGGCTGCCTTTAATTACCTTCATTGTCCTGCCTGAGAGATTATATGATTTATAATCTGTCATTAACGGATGATACTCTTTCCTTTCTTTGTTTGTTAAAGTTGTATTGCCCTCTAATAGGATCTGTTTGCATTGCTACCACACAGTCCAACATTAATGAAGAAATTAATTGTCAGACAACATCAAAGTTGTCAGCTCTGAAAATGTAGGAGTCAATTTGATAATGTGAAGTAAATGGCAGGACCTAGTTCCACCTTTCATGCATGTCATTGCTCAGATCAAGAACATTAGGTGTAATTTATGTACATCTCGGGCTCATTCTTTACATACAAATAAGCCTTTAAATCTGACCTTTTTCTTTATTAAACTGGGCGGCCTAAACAATTTCCACCTGCCATGCAAGGAAGGATTCTCTAGAAAGCCATCTGTAATTCAGTGTTGTTTATGATTTGTTTTTTTTTATGCCGAATTTTCTTTTTATGCTGAATTTTCTACAATTTTAAGTAATGTTTGGGATTTTTTTTTTCAAGGGATTTTTTTGTATTTAACATAACGTTTTCTCAGATCCCAAGGATATTCACGGGTGTCGAGCATGTTATTCATTTCTTTCCATCTATGGCAATATCCTAATATTTAGTACAACATTGCTTTTCATAAAACAGAACGGTATTTCGATTATTAATACATTTTTTGTTAGCGAGAGTCATTTTATTCAGAAATCTCCTTTTTATTAGAATCACTGTTTTGGAAGAATACCTCCATCTCATTTGTCCCACATGTGGTGTGTTCTCTTTCTGTTCCCTCCTTGGTTTCCAAGCCAGTTTCTTAATCCTACACAGTGTGGCCATTCGAATGTGTGTGTGTGTGTGTATGTGTGTGTGTGTGTGTGTGTGTGTGTGTGTGTGTGTGTGTGTGTGTGTGTGTGTG
>JAQLOM010000037.1:12426271-12441648 GCA_030068315.1 Chrysichthys thysi | reverse complement strand
GTGATTTGAAAGTCTTTTAGTTTTCATTTTATTCAAATTTAAAGAACATCCCAACTTTTCTGGAATTCAGGTTGTATGACTATAACTACACTCTGACGTATAATTATTGGAATACTTGAAAAATCACGTTATTTATTGTCCCAATATTTTTCAGCATATTAAACATTTCGAATATTCCACATGTAAAATGTTCAACAGGATATCATTCAAATTTCCCGAAGATTGTGGGAAGAAGAAAAAAAAGTTCTCTTGTGTATTTTTCTTTATCTTCAGTGATAAAATAATTAAAAAAAAACGTCACTTGTGACTGGTGAGGTCACTCTGAAAGTCAAACTCTGTTAGTAAATAAATTAAAACTAAACCGTTTTATTTCAATCATTAGATTGTCTTTAATGTCCTCTTGTCTTTAGTATGGATCCTAGTTACCCATATTTTGTGTATTTGCTAATTCTGTGCTGAAAAACTGAGAATGGGGTCTAAGAGTACTTAAAACATTTTTTGAATGGTTACATGCATATTTTCTTAGAATCACTGTTAAAGAATGATTGTAAATAAAGTTATTTTAAAAAAGGCTAAATGGCCCCACAAACATGGAATCATCCTGATTATTTAAAATAATTTTCATATAGAGCTATTTTTATCCCACATTTTCCTTGAAATTGATATTTTAACTGGGTTTAATGTTTGACAGAGGGTGTATTATTCCAAAGGGAACATGACGAACACCACAGTACAACTACAGATGCGAGCACAAAGACCTGCCAAGCGACTTTTGTTGTGTGCTTGTGGTTTTTTTTCTTCCTCTGTTTCTGAGCAGAAGATTGATATCCCTGCCATACTCATGTAGAATAACTTCACTTAAATCTTGTTTGGGGCAAAATTCCAAGTGGAGTGTGTCTAGTTGCTTCCGAGATTACTTCATCTTTCTCTGTGCACTCACTTCCTCCTGTGTCCTCTGGCATTCAATGTCCCATTACCCTTCACAAGCAGCAACTTTCTGCTGTTTGCACAGTGCTTTCCACAGGGGCCATGAAAGGACCATCGCAGCACAACTGCATGTAGTGATTGCTTTCCTTACCCTCAACCCCACAATTCTTTATACACTCTGCTGGCCAGTGGCTTAGATATTGCAGAACTAGAGTGATTAATTAATGTTTCACTCTTGTATAAGCTGTCTGGTGATCTCCAATGTTCTCCCTGCTCAAGGCAAAGAAGAAATTAAATTTCTCTCAAATCTCACGGTAATGTAAGTTAATCTTGATATTTGTCTTGATCAAAGTTTGAGCAGATATAGAGATAAAAAGAATGCCCATGTTTGTGTTGCACATATCCAGCAAATTAGCCACGTGGCATTGTAAAACAAAGTCATCTTGTGCAAATGACTAGGTGTGCCATCCTACATATGGTGCTATGGCCTCAAAGAGCTTTATATAATCATATGTTTATATAATTACCCATTTTTGTTCAAACCTGTTATTTCAAGCTTCCAATGAATAAACTAAAGTGTAGACTGTCGACTGTTTCCCTATGCCTCAAGACCCCATTCCTAGCATCATTTTCCCTCCTTGTATTTCATAGTTTTGTTTAATTAGTCTGAATTTTTTAATATTTTTTCCATCAAGCTTCACAAACAATCAGTGCTCGAATTAAATTGCTTTCAATGTTTTATAATTGACATTCGTAATTATAGCCTTAAAACATTCAAAAATGATTTTGTGCATTTGATAGTTGCTCCACACACAATACAAAGTACAAAACAGTGTCAAAGTTTAGATTAATTCAGCCTCAAGTCATGATGAATGTTAATTGTTGCTGAATAATGATGAAGTGAAGGAAATAATTAGGAATATGGTAATATAAAGACGGTTGACAAATTAAGAGGGGGAAAAAAAACCCAACATAAAATGTTTTAGTAAAGTGTTGGGCCACCACATGCCACCAGAACAGCTTAGCATAGATACTGTTGGAACTATTGGATTTGTACTGGAGGGATCAACAAGATTTACCAAAAGATATTCTTTCAATTGTTGTTTCATTGATGGTGGTGGGGAGCGCTGTCTTACAAACGGCTCCAAAATCTCCTTTTGGTGTTCAAATGGCTTAACTGTGAAGGCCATAGCATGTGATTTCAAGAATTTTGGAGTTCACAATTTTTTATAAAAGGGCAAGTGGACCCAAACCACACCAGGAAATTTGCCAAAGCATAGCAAAGCCACCAGTTTTTTCTATAATTTGTCACTTGTATGTATTAGCACGATATAGAGTACTAGCTGATTCCCCAGTGGCAAGGGGGAAAAAAATAAAATGGAGTATTTATAAAATAAGTTTGTTAATTACCAATTTTTTTTTCAACAAATAGCAGTCATACATCATTTCCGTTTCAAACGCGAAAAGAATTTTATATATTTAGATCAAAGTTTTCTTAAATAATTACTTACCAAATAGGTGTTTACTTCTTTTCAGTATCAGTAAAATAACTCTCACACAAATAATAACAATTCGTAAAGACGATATGAAAATGGCGTCCACAAACGAAGTGACTAGTTAAAATGTAAGCGCTATTGACGCTGTTTCCAATCATACGCACGTATAATATGTTCTGTGGTCAAACGTCATTTCCGTTTCAAACGCGAAAAGAATTTTATATATATAGGTCTAATATAATTTCCCTTTACACTTAACATTTGTGTGAACATTCCCGTCTTAACGATACCATCTTACGTGTGTCAACATGTCAACACCAGTAAATGAATAAATGCTAGTTTTATTGTTTTCTTTAATCAGGCATTAAAACACAGTGTATTTGTCCTTGCAGACTTAACTGCCCGCAGTTATGTTTGTTAACCTGTAATGCAAAGTCATAATATGGTCCTTTAGCAAATGTGGGTCAGGCCATGTATTGTTTTGCAGTAGGAATTAATATTCACGAAATTTATTATGTCCATGTAAGTAATTGCAAGCAGTATATCTGTCTGTAGTATAATATCTGTATTATAATGTCATAGTATTGTACTCACTTTTTATATTGTATTATTTTTAAATTAATCATGAATGTCTTGAACAATTGTTCACTACATTTGATTTTAGGGGAAGTGATCTATTAATAATAAGCAAGTACTTTTTCAATGTTTGAATAGCATAGCAGGTTTTAATGTTATATATGTGGAGAGTCCTAGTCTACACTGTACTATTTGCTAATATGTGCAATGTGTCTGATTGTAGTCTGATTTTTTTTTTACTGAAGCACATAAGTTGACAAATGTTTGCAGCACTAGATATTTTATATAGGAGAGCATAATGGATGTAAAAAGTTTAGACGTCCACATTCCGCATTAGCTTTGAGCAGACTAACAAACCAGCAAGTCGGACGTTTCATGATTTAAAAAACAGACTGCTTTGTGATTTCTAAAGTATGAATTTCCAAGACTATGAATTTGAATAAGACTATGAACATCCAGCCACAATAATGGATCCCATCCAGTAGAAACCTGACTGTTTTTCATTGTTCCTCTGGATTTCTTATCAGAAGCCTAAATTGCACAATAAGCCTTGTAGAGCATTAGAAATACCAGTTTTGTTATGAACCACATCCATTTGTGGAATACAGGGATACATTCCCTCTCGACTCACAAACATTTATTGTCAGTTTATGACTGTTTCTTAATTTTTTGTGCTTGTGAAAGCACATCTGAGAGCATTTGTGGCCCTGCAGTTGACTTGACACAGTGATAGACATGTAGTTTTAATAGGCTTTATCCCCGAGGCTCAGAGATTTAGCCTGGTCCCTCAGGACTACGTCTCAGATCAATTAGAGTTCAGGGCAGAAATAATGTCTCCAGGGCATGTGAATATGGAGTGCCTCTTTTAGCCACAAATACTAGAGTTTAAACAACACCTACTCTCAAAACAGGAGGCTGTCCATGAAGTTAACAGCACAACAAATTCACTTGTTTCTAATTACATTTATCAGTGAAACTGGCAACATTAAGAGAGTTAAATGGCTTCCATTTATATGTAGTAATAAGCTGAAACACAGTGTAGTGCATCACGGTACCCAGGAGTTCGATTTTCGAGCAGATACTGACCATAACAATGAAAAGATTTAATCTGACGGCGAAGCTGTGGTCTCTGTACAGCAGAGTGCTTGTGCAGGACCAGTCAGCGAGTTTAGCCACTCATGCCATCTGTTAAGAGGCTGCTCCAAAGTTCAGCTTGGATTCACAAGCCCCGGGAGTTCTACCAGGCTGCCTACTGCTCCTGACCGCTGGATTGAGGTGTGTGTGTGCGTGTGTGTGTGTGTCTGTGTGTGTGTGTGTGTGTGCGTATGTGTTTGTGTGTGTGTGTGTGTGTACGTGCATGCGTGTGCGTGTGTGTGTATAAGCCTTCTTCTTAAATCTTCTGATCCACGTACCGACTCCTGCCTCCGGCACCTATACAGGCAGGTAGGACACTTGCTGTAGCTGAAATAAGGTGAACCTACTGCCTAGTGGAACACTTAGCCTAAAGAATTAGCATACTAACTTACTGTGCTCTTTTTTGCTAATGCATTTGTATTTATAGTTTTACACATATTACTCACTTTTTGTAAGACTCAACAAAGAGAAGTTCTCTCTCTCTCTCTCTCTCTCTCTCTCTCTCTCTCTCTCTCTCTCTCTCACACATTCTCTGATTTATAGCGCCGCCACCATGGCCAGACTGGCTAATGAAATCTGTGACAGTGCATTAACGAGGCCGTTTGTTTCAGCTCAAGTTCGGTTCTTGTTTTTCTTTTTTTTTTCTTTTTCTTTTCTTTTTTACTCTTGCCTCAGCCACCTCTGTGTTTGAATATTACTTTTCTCCCTCTTCACTGCCCTGTTTCTATTTAAAACTCCCTTTTACGCAGCATTTAATTTACAACAGTCAATATTGATCTACCAAAAGAGTAACAACTGGAAACTGCTATGCATTTGAAAGTCTATGAGAGCAGGATCTACTGTACAGCTATACAGTTTACTAGATTTTTGGTTTTATGATTTGAATCATTTTCACCTTTGCATACAAAATATTCTACAAGTTGTGGTTAGTACAAAAGTTGTCCTTAGAGATCTACGCATAGATAAAAGTACAGTTTACATTTTTATCTTGGTGAGAACTATACTGCTGCCTTTCTGATAGCGTTTGAATTATGAATCGATTCTGGTTGATGCATCTGGAGTTATGTTAATTAAAGCTTCCTGTCACTAAACCTAATATTTGACATAATATGACTTAACACAGATTTTAATGTTGGTGTTTTTTTTTATTTTATTTAATCAATCAAACAAACAAACAAACAAACAAACAAATAAATAAAGTTTTATTTGAAAAATCATTAATAAGTAATCTGTTGTCCTTTCTCACACTTACAGGTAGCTGGCTTAATCAATAATAAAACTAGTTTGCAGCAGAATTCAGCAAATCATTATAAAGTCAGAAACTGAGCTGCTTGTACATACTTTATTAGTGAAATACTTTAGGGCAGTGTGATTGAATTTCTGACCTTTATGTGAAATGAGTGTGTGCGTCAATTTTTCAATTTTTGTTCTGACATTTTTTATATTGCTGTGCAGACAAAGGTCGCAACTTAAACTCCCTACACATGTGGAGGCTAAGCGTGGACTCCACAAATTCTCCAGGAGATTTAATAATTACTTGAGGAAATACGGTCTAGATAGTAATCAGTCCTAAAATGAACAAAGAATAAGAAATTATTTGTTATGATGTACTGTATATTTACTTTCTGGCCTCTGAATCAGACATCCTTAGCTCTGGATTGAAGTGCTTAATTTTGTTCCCTTTTATTGTATTATTGTTACTGTTTGTATTATATTGGATTTGCTTCAGAGTTTAAATTGATTGTATTAGAGGCTAATAATTCTTGATGCATGTGTCACTCTTTAGCATGTCTCTTTATGTGTTTGGTGGTAAAATTTCATGTGAAAGCCTTCATTTGGAAAGGGAGTATTAGCATAGCGAGACTGCTGGATGGGTGGAAGGGTGTAGCTGACATGCAGGCTGGGAAAGTTTGGGGAAAACCTGGCCAGAGCCGCCAATCAATCGCAAAGTTCACATTAAAAAGTGCTGACAGCAGTGGGAGAGAGAGTTCCCACTTTCATCTATAGGGAGACCTCCAGCTAACCTTCACGTCACACTTTTTCTCTCAAGACCTCCTCTCTTTATTAAATTGTGTTGCATCCCACAGTGGAATTCGAGGCAGTGCCCGCTTTGTCACTTATCGCAAAACTTCTGACTCATTCCATTTTTTTTTATATGAACAACAATTCACATGATAGCCTTGAACTAGAGCATGTCTTTGTGACTTTGTATAGAGCCCACACACAGACTAGCCCATATCTGTCCTTTCCTTAATCGAGTTTGTTGAAAGAATGGGAAAGTCTCTGCTATTGATATGTAGTAGTTTCTAAATGTACATGCATGTGTGCATATAGTATGTGTGTGCTCATGCTCTATGTGCAAGTGTAATAATAATAATAATACTTATTATTATTATTATTATTATTATTATTATTATTATTATTAAGGCTTACGGTATGACTTTTATTATGCTGTAAACCACGTGAATTGGCATTGTTGTAGCTTTACAGTAGAAAATTCTACAGTATTTCTTTTTTCTTTTTTAAATCATAGATATTAAAATATGTGTATAGTAATAATTATAGTAATATTCAAATCTAAGAGCAAAGTCTCAAAATATTGTGAACAGTTTCTACTCTTGCTTTTATGGCATATATACACTATGAAATCTAACAATAGTACACATAATGTGCTCCTTCATAAAGTTAAATAAAACCTTAAACAGCTATCCTCAAGCATGTGGCATCAACCAAGTCCAAACTATTCACCTTGAATACAACACTCTAGTGTTACTGTAAACTGTAGTGAAACCAGGTGAATGATCAGTACACTATGACTTGAATAGAAATGTTTAGAGGAAGTGCAGGGTGGACGCCAGAGACTTCTTGCACAGTCTTCTGCTGCCCCTTAGGGGTGTGGAGAAGAGTCAGAGTGCACTTATGCTCTGCCACACACTTTTCCACTCAACAAAATGCTTCAACACACAGCATCCTAGGAAATGCCTGGCATGTACGTGAACCGATCAATATTTATCCAACATAATCCTGACTTACACACATAAACATTTTATAGCTCTGATAATTAAATACATGTGGTGAATATAAATGAGATTTTAATTTTTATCTTTTTTTTTTGTCTGAACTGTTGTGGAGAATGAGAAGTTTTGTTTACAAAAGTTGTATACATGCTTTAGTGTTTTATTCCAGCAAACACTGCCATCAGGAGGTTGCAGGATTCAATCTTCATTTATAAACCCATTATTAATGACTGCAATGTAACCATTTTAAAAACATAGTCGATATTATCAAATAGAAACATAGATTGTTCAATATATCTATGTTTATTCATGTAATATTGCTGATATCCCTCTATTTTTTAATTCCTTTTAAATTTTTTGCATCTTTATGTTATAGTCATACAGTTTGTATAAGGCGGCACGGTGGCTAAGTGGTTAGCACTGTCGCCTCACAGCAACAAGGTCCTGGGTCGATTCCCGGGGTTGACACGGGTGCCTTTCTGTGTGCAGTTTGCATGTTCTCCCTGTGTCCGTGTGGGTTTCCTACGGGTACTCCGGTTTCCTCCCACAGTCCAAAGACATGCACATTAGGTGGATTGGCTACCCTAAATTGCCCATAGGTGTGTGTGTGTGTGTGTGTATGCATGAACCCGAGTTCTAAGTTCGGGGAGGGTTGTCTGACTGCACCCTGTAGAATGCACTTAGCTACGGAAATATCACCCGAGCCCCGTGGGGGCCACTTGACACCCCAAGTGCCGGACAGCACGGCAGGAATGAGAGAGAGAGAGATACAGGTTGTATATATTTATGTTTATGTTTATCTGCTACATAATTAGTTACTTAGATGTATATATTTTATTTAATGTATATATATATATATTTAATGAGGTGTATTTATTTAACTATTATTTATTTATTTACTAGAGAAACCTCTATATAAATCATTTTTTAATATAAAGTGTATAATTGTCAGATGTTAATATCAGAGTAAAGCTCACTAGGAATTTAGCGATGTGAAAATCAAGTGTTAGGTGAACTTCTCCATGTAGATTTTGGCATGTTTCTTCAATTTCATTTGTCAGCTTCTAGACACTTAACCTGTGGGACGTCTGCACAAAGCAACCACTTTTGTCCTGTTACCTGTGAAGTAGGCTCTCTTTTATTTCTCTTTCGGCTGAGCTGCACTAAAACCTGTCACCTACACACAAAGGAAGGAAGAAGGATATTGAGTTGCGGGGTTTTAACTGTGCACTGTGTTTATTTGCTGTGTCAGAAACTGAGAAATTACACTGTTTATAAGCAGTGGGACTGGAATCTGGTTAGGTCTCTCCTCGGGGCTAAAGTGGCAGGTAGGGAAGTAGAGATGCACTGTTGACCCTGGCATTAAGAATGAAAGTTCAAACTGGCTACTATTCACTTGAAGTGCTGCCATCAATCATACTGTGAAAAGTGGACACCTATATTCATGGTGTAAGTGTGTATGTGCATGTGGGGGTGGTGGACACGGAAAGCCTATACTCTTCACTAGGAAGAGAGCCATGTAAGATATTTGTTTCCATAACACTCTCGCTAAATGTCGTAGTGTTCTGTGAGTGGATCTGATTACCAGAATGTTTCTGTAAAAAAAAAAAAATAGTTAACAAATCTTTATTAAAAAATAAAGATTCATTTATCCTTGATATCCCTGTATTCCCTTTTCTCATTATTCATGAAATTACTTAAGAACTGGAACAAATCTTGCTCACTAACATTGTAAACACACATAATATGAACAAGCATTATATTTGTATTTACATTTTTTATCTCTGTTTATGTTCAGTGATGATTCCTATCGAGAAGAAAAGAACCCTTGGTGACAACGGATTGGGATTGATCGTAATGAAATAAACATATCTGCTGACTGTGTAGTAACTCATTCTGTCCAAATTTACTTACAGGAAAGTTGCAAGCACCTCTGACTCCTCATCTGTCTAAACAAAAATACAGATATTTCAGGTGCAGAACTGGAAAGAACTGGCTGTCATTTATATAAAGATGGAGAAGAGAGCCTTGTTTAGGTTGGTCCTGTCTAACCTGAGGCACTATAAATAGTGGAAGTGCTGAAATTCGGCTCTTGGGCCAGTCCAAGCCCAGACACCTATGTCTCACTGATGAGAACAGATGTTTTTTTTTTGTTTGTTTTGTTTTTTGCTTATGATAGTTCAGTATGGGGGAAAATACAAATATTTGTATGTTTCTGTGGATGTAAATCCTAGGGTTAGGGTTAGCAACTGTTACCAGTGTGTTATTGTAGCAGAAGAAGGAATGTTTCAAATAGGCAATCCCCTGTGAAAGAATTAGAAGGTTTATTTCGCTTGCAGGAGATTTCCCCTGTAACCCTGCCAGTGTATTTCCTTGTTAATTAAAGTTTCAGTATACTCCATATCAAAGCCTGCAACACTGAGAAATGTCTCTGGCTAGGATTGTTCTCCTAATGTGTCAAGGAAGCTTTCTGAATTACACACAGGCGTTTCCTCTGGCAGGAGTAAAAAAAAAAAAAATGAAACTTTTGGTATTGCCATTATCAATCCCCCAGGAGTGCTAAGCACTATATGTCTATGTGCAAACTAATTAGGAAGGGATTTGGCTTTGAAAACATGTCCGCTTAAGAGTACCACTAGTATTTTGAAGACAAGGATGACACAATTCGCCTTGTCAGTGATACCAACATCATATCTTTGCCCAGCCTTTAAAGATAAGATACAACCAAGGAAGTAGTAGAAAGACAGTAGAATTGCAAAAATGACTAAATGAACTACAAAAATGTCCCAATTTGTACATGGAAGAGAATCGTTTAAGAGAAGGCTCTGTTTACTAAAGATGTACAAAGCGCACATTATCTTGGACATTCCATACCATTTCATTTGCTGGCCTACTCAACAGAAGAGCTCCACCTATTACTACTGATTCTGCTGAAATATTCATGAGCCAGTGGTTGAATAATTAAAATTTCAAGGGCTTTCTTACTGAGGTAATAGACATTCTCCCAGGATGGCCAGAGTGGGATTCCCCTCACACATTCACACGGAACAAAACACACTGTTATGACATATCTATTACAGAGGGCATGAATATTGCAGAAGCAGAACAAATAGTCATGAAATGACTAATCATAGCTCAGGCAACCTGAGATGGCACTCCCACATGAGTGACTGACAGGTCAGGAGATACACACAGCTTAGGGATAGTATGACATGTAGGACATTTACAAAAAAAAAGTGTATTATTTATGGGAGCAAAATGTTGACCTCACTGAGTGACACAAATGAGAAAGTCCACTGGTACATTCTGGTCCTGGAAAAAAGTGACATCTTTATATATTTAATTGACAACTAAATAGCATGTTTGTCCACTTTTATTTGATATTGTTACACTGTTGGTGTACATTATGTAATAGCCTGTAAATGTCCTACTTGATATGAAGTACAACTAGCTGTTTTCAGTGACTGATCATGTGTGCAAGTGTATACTGTATGGCAATGCCTTCAGATATTTTGGTGGACACATAAACAAGTTTTGGCAATCAAACCAGAGGCTTTCAACACTATCAGAAGATCATTTTTCAAGGTAGCCTAATAAATGTTGAATGGCTTAATGGGCCATATAAGCCTGTGGGCTGTGGTGATGTGAGTTTGACACCTTTTATGCTGCCAAATTGTATACAAACCCTTTCTAATTAGCTGGCACCCTTTCCTGACTACTCATCTTCCTCGTGCTTTTTCCTTTTTAACACAGTATATATCAAATATTCATTACAGAAATCATCAGTGCTCCTTTACTAATCCTAAGAACAAAGACACATGGATTACTTCATTCAATTAAAAGAGCAGTGAAGAAATCGGATTGGTTCTGGCTTGTCAATCATGTATTAATCAGTGAATGTTAAGTGAGTTTCCATCACCTCATGGTACACAGTTAGGACATTTTGCCATCTCATGAGTTTGAGCCTTTCCTTCTTATTGTCATGGTCCATTCAGCTGCTGGAAAAGTAAACTCTTTCCATTACACTCCCCAGGACTCTATTCAGGACTGTACACTCCACAGCCACTTTAATATAAACACTTGTACACCTGATAATTCATTCAATCAGCCAATCATGTGGCATCGGTTCAGTGTTTCAAATCATGCAGATCCAGGTCAAGAGCTTGAAGTAATCTTCACATCAGTATCAGAGCGGGGAAAAATATGATGTCACTGACTTTGACTATGGACACTGGTGGCAGAGCGACTGGATTGGATATTTTAAAAACTGCTGATCTCCTGGAAATTTCACAGTCAACAGTCTCTAGACTTTACATAGAATAACATGAAAAAACAAAGAAACAAAACAAAACATACAGCGAACAACAGCTGTGAGGGCAGAAACCCTGTGTTGACTGGAGTCAGAGGAGAGCGGCTAGACTGGCCATCAGTGGTCAGCAAAAAAAACATGTCAAATCTTGAGGCAGATGGGCTACAACAGCAGAAATCCACATTGGGTTAAGAAAAGGAATCAATGAGACTGCAGTGTGTTTCTGAAACTAGATAGATAGTTGAAGATTGTGAAACCATCACCTTGTCTTTTATGAATCTTCAGTTGCCCAGTTTCAGTAATCCTGAAATCCCTGTTCTTGGCTATCAGGAGTGGAACCCAATGTGGACTTTTTATGTTGTAGCCCATCCACCACAGGCTTTGGTGTATTGGGAATTCTGAGATGCTTTTCTGCTCACCCAAAGTTAAAGAGTGCTTATGGTTTTTCTCACCTTTCTGTGTAAACTGAGAGAAGTAGATTCTAAAATACTCAAACCAACCTAATTTAGATGTTTGATGTGAACATTATTTGAAGGTGTTGAGCAGTATGGTAACTGTATATTTTCCATTTTTTTTGTTGTTGTTGAAAAAAACTTAAAGGAACATTTATCTATCTATCTATCTATCTATCTATCTATCTATCTATCTATCTATCTATCTATCTGTCTGTCTGTCTGTCTGTCTGTCTGTCTGTCTGTCTGTCTGTTTATTTATTTATTTATTTGTTTATTTGTTTATTTATTTATTTATTTATTCATACCTCTCCTCACAGAGAGGTATGGGGGGCCATTATATAAATATACTTCGCCCAGTAAAGGGTTAAACATCTCTGTGTGTTCTGTCTCTCTATGTTCATTGTGTGCTAAAAGGCCAAGCAAGATATGAATGTGGAAGTGTATGTATCACTTATGCTCTATTTGTAGCAGGTCAAGTAATGCCATATATACATATTTCTTTGTCCACCCCATTGTGAGAAGTATTAAGAGAGTAAGCAGGCCTCTCTGGGGCCCACAAGTGTATGGCAGCTGCTGGTCTGCAGCACAATGGTGGGTGCAGGCGTGTGTAAGTGATAGGGCCTATGTGAAGTCCTGACTCATTCAGACACACGCAGATGTACGGCCTCTCACATTACAGAAAAAAATTTGCCAGAGAAGGTCCACAGTTCAGGAAACAGATGATAGACAAGTCGTCACTCCTGTGAAACAGCACAATGGATTAGAAATGTCAATTTCCTCTGGGGATGCCAGTTTTCAGCTCTTCTTTAATTAAAAGGTCATGTGGATATTTATATTAGTAAAGATGTGGGACTTAATATCAATTCATTACCACTATATTATCATATATCATTTGCAACAAAAATATTAGGCACATGCAAAAATAATGTAAGGTAATGATGACTTCAAAAATAATCCAGTTAAATCTTCCTACTTAAAAGGAGCATACTACTATGTGCAGTTAACAGGAAACAAAGTCATTATTTGATTCAATGACTCTTTGCTTTTCTGTCGTAAATAGTAGTGTTAGGTACAATTTGTGCTGTTTTATAAGGAAATGAGCTGTAAGTTTTATGAGGACCTTGGATAATCTTTGACAGTTCTTCTGGAGACTTTGACTGTCATGCTTTTGTATGCAAAACATTCGTTGTTTTTTGTTTGTAAAGTTGTTTGGGGTTTTTTTGGATAATTTGTACTGATACAATAATGCAGAATTCTTATAAGAAATAATATGAACTCATCTTTCCAGAAAATGTGATTAACCACAGTTACTTCATGATTTAACAAGGGGAGCAATTACTTTGTCACATAGGGCCATGTAGGTTTGGATAGTTTTTTTCCCCCTTAATAAATAAAACCATCACTTAAAAACTGCACTTTGTGTTCATTTGGTGTGTATCTTTGTCTAATATTTAAATTTGTTTCATGATCTGAAACGTTTAAGTGTGATGAACATACAAAAAAATAAGAAATCAGGAAGGGGCAAATACTTTTTCATAGCATTTATTATAGCAATTATGCTCTATCATATATTTAGGCTCATATGATTTTATATATTAAAACCACCTGCCTAATATCTAATATTATGCAGGTCTCCCTTGAGCCATCAAAACAGCTCTGACCCAGAGTTGTGTTTTGTGGTATCTGTTTGTGGTATCCAATATGTAAGCAGCAGATTACCTAAGTCCTGTATGTTGCAAGGTGAGGCCTTTATGGCTCAGACTTTTGTCCAGCACGTTATCCTAAAGTAAAGCGGTTACTACCATTATGGAATACTGTTGCCATGTATGGTGTACTTGGTCTGTAACAGTGTTTAGATCATCAAAGTACCAACCACATGAATGCCAGGACCCAAGGTTTCCCAGCAGAACACTGCCTTTGCTGTCTTCTTCAGACTTGCCCTCTTCCTTTAGTGCACCCTGTTACCATCTCCTCCTCTGGTAAGTCATGCCCATGCACCTGGTTTTCAAGCAGATGCAAAAGAAATCGTGACCCATCAGACCAGGCCACCTTCTTTCATTAATCTGTAGTTCAGTTCTGATGCTCACATACCCAATGTAGGTGCTTTTGGCAGTTGACGGGGTCAGCATGGGCACTCTGATGCACTGCATGTTCTGACACCTTTCCTTCATAGCCATCAGCAATTAGAGCTACAGGAGCTCTTCTGTGGGATGGGCCAGATGGGCTCACCTTTGTGCCCCACATGTGCCAATGAGCCTTTGTTGCCCATGACCCTGTTACCTTGGAGCACTTTTGGTAGGTAGCAACTCCTACATGCTGGAAACATCTGACAAGACCTTCCTTTTTGGAGATACTCTGACCCAGTCATCTAGGCATCACAATTTGGCCCTGGTCAAAGTCATTCAGATACTTACCCATACCAGGCCTATATATGACCATGTGGTACCCCTGGGCACTATACCTCACTGGTGCCCCAACCTTTTTCAGATGGGGGGGGGCAAAATGTTGCGATGGAAGAGAGTGGGGGGGTGGCTTTTGCAGTTAATTTAACAATTTCGAGTGAATAACATAAATATTTTTGAAAAATATTTCTAAAGCTTGTGTCATGTGGTGACCCCCCTTCCCTGCTGGTTGGTGCCCCTGAGCACCGGCCCACTGGCCCATATGAATAATCCGGCCCTGACCCATACCCATTTTTCCTGCTTCCAACAAATTAACTTTGAGAACTGACTGTTCACTTGCTGCCACCCTTGACAGGTGCCATTTTAAAATTTTCTATCTTGCCATAGACATTCCTCTCTGAAAGTATTGGAACAGCAAGATAGATTAGAATTTTAGCTCTCATTTCCTGATATATACAGTACATTTAGATGTATATATTTACACCTATTATTCACACACACACACACACACACACACACACACACACACACACACACACACACACACACACACACAGACAGATATATATTGATGAAGATACCTCAAAGAAGTACTCCAACTCACAACTGCAACATCAGAGGCCTTATGACGGGATATTTTTTCAACAGTCCGAAGACACCTGTCAGCCTGAGTGGAATGCTGTTGATTCCTTTCCTTTGCTTTTGAATTGTACAAACACTCTGTTCACTGTGGCAAGAAGAATCCCAAGGTTTTGTGCATGTTTTGTTCATGAGCTGGCTAAGTCCACCCTCAGACTCACCCACAATACATCCTCTTTGAAAATCAGACAACTCTTTTGCTTCTGTGTTCGTGGCATGGCTAGTTGCAGTTAACAATTAATATACCGTAATCGGAAATTAAAAATAATAATATATTAATGAGTTTGAAGCACCAGGTGGTGTCCGCTAGATAAAATGTATTGAGGGGTGTCTACTTTTGATATGTCTGTGTATCTATATATCTATATATTTTATAAATAAATAATATAATACTCTCTCTCTCGCTCTCTCTCTCTCTCTCT
>JAQLOM010000037.1:12387154-12401131 GCA_030068315.1 Chrysichthys thysi | reverse complement strand
GGTTTCCTCCCACAGTCCAAAGACATGCACAGAGGGGATTAGGCTAATTGGCTACTCTAAATTGGCTGTAGGTGTGAGTGTGAGTCTGAATGGTTGTCTGTCTCTGTGTGTTGCCCTGCGGTGGACTGGTGACCTGCCCAGGGTTTATCCTGCCTCTCACCCAATGTCAGCTGGGATTGGCGCCAGCTTCCTCCCGCAACCCTGAACAGGATTAAGCAGAAGAAAACGAAGAAGAATATATGCACACTGCATGAGCAATGCCCTGTCTCATGATCCACTCCATTTAACTAAATAGATTTTAACCTGACCATAAAACCACTATAAATCCTAGGGGTAAATTGGTGGTACAATCTGATTAGCAGGTACTAAGTGTCACTCTAGCCATGATTCTCCATATATCACTGTTGTCATATTTAATATTTCTTGCTTTAATCTGATGTATAAAAGATGTTTTCCCTTGATAAATAATTGATCTTATGCTCTCTCCAGGCCAAGGATCCAGACTCTGGTTTGTGGGGTGTTGTCAAATACTCCATCTATGGCTCAGGATCAGATCTGTGAGTAGAGTTGCTCTCACTATCTCCCACATTTCCTGCTCTTTGTACTGTATGCTCTTTGTAAACAAAGCTGAAGTTTTAGAAACTGACTTGAAATTGGGAAAACAAAGGACAGGAATCTTGATGTTGCAGGTATATTGAGAAGCTTTGTTTAATATTGTGCGTTTGGTTAAAATACAGTGGCTTTTATGTAACCATGCTGAGCAGGATTTCTAAGGATGGTGAATGAGAAATTCATGAAATTCAGACTTTCTGAGGCTTCGCTTAGTCCAGCAGGGTTACAATGTTTGAATGTTATGATGTTTGCCTTTAAATATTGGTTAAAGTAGTGTTTATGGCATTCAGGACTTTCCTATGAATTCCTTTGAATTAGTTAATTGCATCATATCATACAGAATCGTAGTCTCATAATTACACTATTTCATATAGTCTCATATATTAATATATATCTTCGTTGCAAAATTTGAAAAAGGTTAACTGACATGTTTCTTAACAACAGTAAAACCTTAAAACCTATTAACCTTATAAAGCTCCCATGTAGAAGGTCTGAGGATTTTTTTTAAAGCAATGATAAAACATGTAGCTATGTCATGTTATGTCACGTCTTAGATAATCGGCTACTCGGATGTTTGGAAGAAATAGTCATTTCTTGTGATATAGCAGTGCTATATGTACATTTTGTTCATGGAACAAAAACAAAAAGTTGAATATTGACAAGAAGAAGCATGCACATACAGTATGTACACACTGCAAAATAATCAAAAGAAAGATAAATACTGAACCTGGATCTTAATGAAAAAAAATATTGTATGAGTTTTGGTATGGGTAGAATTGCTGCCGCAAATCTGCCGTTAGATTAGTTAGGGTTAGGGTTACGCACAGTTGTTTCTGTGTGCTATACTTGTGTTTCCTATGGGTTTCCTCAGGGTTCTCTAGTTTCCTCCCACATCCCAAAAGCATACCAGTATTAAAATGAATGAATAAGGTTGTGTTTGGCACAGGAGGACTGATTTTCATTAAGATGTCATGACAGCTGACTAGCCAATGATGTCATACTACTAAAAGGCTGACACTGACATACATAAACTTGTCATGGATTCAGCAAAAATGTTCATAAAAAATCATATAAATGAATAATTATAAAATATACAGTATAGGGTTGGGTTGCTCTGGAACCACCAAAACTCTAACAGGGGCAAAATCACCTAACCGGGGCAAAGGGTTTAATTAATATGAATAAGTTAATGAAAATATACACTACCTACTCAAGCTAATATAGGTGGTCATAAATATATGGTCAAGCCAAAAGTGTACAGAACTACAAATGATGTGCAAATTTTAGTGAGCTGACAAATAACCATGGCATGACTCTTGTCAGTCTTTATGTCAAAATTCACAAGTTATATAAGGCAAGTTGTATAAATGTTGACTGTAGTCTGTTGGAATACGTTTTACACATATTTATGCAGATTTGTTATTAAGTAGTTGTTACGAAAGAGTTTGTTCTGTAAAGCTTTGGGCACCTCAATTTTCCTAAAGATTTTTCTTAAGTACTTAAATAATTATGTGTAAACTATTTTTTTTTAACAGTGTTTACATTTATGGTCTCAGAATGCTGCATAAACTTTCAGTCTTGGACTACATAATCCACTTCCCTGTGTCTGCTCATTTCCTGCCCTTTATATTTCTGCAGTTTCTTCATCCAGCCAGATTCAGGGATCATCTACACCCAGCCCTGGGCCAACCTAGATGCTGAGGTGAAGTCCAAGTACAATTTCTTTGTTAAGGCAGAAGACACAGAGGGGAAATACAGCCTTGCTGAGGTTTTTGTCACAGTTCTGGACCTCAATGATCATCCGCCAGAGTTCAATGAAAATATTTTTGAGAAAACAATGATTATTGGCACACCAGTGAAAATAGAGGTCAGAGAAGCTGTTTGTTTTTTGTTTATGAATAATATAAGATTTAAGCACAGGAATTGTTAAAAATATATTTACTAAAACATTTCTTGTGCTGTTCAGGCAACAGATGATGATGCAGAGCAGCCAAACAATGTTATTGAGTATTCCATCATGACAGCAGAACCAGACAATATCTTTGACATCAATGCAGACACAGGAGAGATCAAATTGAAGCCCTACATCAAGTCAATGGACATAGTGCAAAACATCACAAATCAGAAAGACTGCACTTGGTCTGTAGTGGTCCAGGCCAGAGACAGAGGCTCTCCTTCTTTCAGTACAACCACACTTGTGAAAATTGATATCACAGAAGCGGTACGTTATTGCTTTTTGTCTATTCATTAATAGCAGTTTAATCTGTAAAACAAACTGAAGCACTTCCTTTGTGAAAAAACAATGTCATGGTACAAATCAGAATTAAGCAAAAATACAGTTTTAACATTTATATTAAGTCTGTTGTTTAATTTTATGATATTATTCTATCGCCCCTGCAGATCAAATCCAGAATGATTTCCTACTTCTTGAGCCTAAGAACCCGACCCTGGACTGTTTTTGCTATATGTTGCAGCACTGTCATCATCATGATCTTATTGGCAGTTTTCATATCTACCATAATTTACTGGAACTCTGTTAAAAAGTCCCGGGTCCACCCACAGTGCAAGATCAGAAAGATTACAAGGAGGCCCTAATAACAATTCTCTGTTCCAGCACTGCACAAATGCATTTGGTCACCATCACCAGTGTTGAATTTCTCCCATGAATCTTCCAACTTTTTCATTTTATGTTCAGATGACACATCACAATCGCAGTCTGTAAAAGAGGGCAAGAGCCAGAGCACTGTAACATTAACACGTTTGAAATATGAATAAAATCAGAATAAATACTCATCCTTTGGACTTCAAACTCTTAACTAATCGCTAAGATATCACTTACGAGACTCTATGATCCCAATGTCGGGTGCCTTTTTCAACCCTTCTGATCTTGTATTACTGTGAAATCAGGCTCTGATGTACAAAATCGTTTTCCCAGTTGTAATTTTCCTGGATTAATTAGCTTTTATGAACTATCTCTTCTGTTCACCTGCATGCAATATACTTTAATAATGCTTGTAGATGTGTGTTAATGCTAACAGTGTGTGTGAAGTTTGCTTATCACTACAGGTGTTGAGTTACCTGCTGAAGTCTACTTTGCTTTCAGTCCCATGGACTTGATGTTTCTTTGTGCTCTTTTACAGACTCAACTCAATGGCCCATTGGCATCCTTTTTAATGAAAAGTAGAGAAAACCCCATGCAAATCCTTGGCATGATTGCAGCAGTCATTATAACTTTGGTTTTCGTGACGGTCTTGATCTCCACGGCTATTTTCATGCGTAATAAAAAGTCTAACAAGATTTTACCTTCTCAACGGATCATCAGAAAAAAACGTAGGCAAAGTAAGCAGTTAAATTTCCATAATCCTTTCAAACAACAGAACAATAGTGCAAAGTTCGTGAAAGAATCTGAATTCCCAGAGAATGCCAACTGTAACAATAACAGTGTGGCTATGCATCACTCCCTACCTCTGCCACCTCCACTGCCAGGCTATTCCAGACTAGGAGAGCGGCCTTGGGTGGTGCCATCCGTTTCTGAAACAGTGGCAAAGAGGAACGCCTTCAGAAACAAACAGAGCCACATCAACACAGCACTGGTTTCTGAGCTCAAATTAAGACTTGAGCAGAAGAAATTGATGAACCAATACTAGTGTTTTGGGTATATTTGAGATGTGCACATTTTACATGCCAGCGTCTACACTGGTGTAAAGTGGGGATGTAAAAAGAGTGTAAACTTTGCCAATCATCTGGTCATGTATCGTAGGATATAAGCAATATATGACTTACGGTACTTGTTATGAGGACAAGGTTTCAGCCTATATTCCTGTTTCACTGCCAATCATGTAAGCTAATTAGTTTTTAATATTTTCAAAGTTGGTAGCAGTTATTAATTATTAAAAAAATTTATATACCCCACATGAAGTTCTACAAAATTTTATGATAGTTGATGTTGAACATTAGGTTGAGTCTTCTGGTTTATTTAGCTTTTGAATTATAAAAAGGTTGGTTAAATTGTCACAATGCCAAATTATTTCTCGTGAATTACTGTCCATATTTTGCAGACTTTGATATTAATATCATTTCATCATTTTCAGATATTCTAGATATTTCTCCTGTCTCGGACATTCAGAACAGTTTTGATAGACATTAATGTATAAAATGGTTTTGTTGTTTATATACATATGGTCGGCAAATTAAAAGAAAAAAGAACATAAGGTGTCTTAGTATGGTTTTGGGCCATCATGAGCTGAACAACCCTCATGCACGTTGGCAATGATTCATTCTGCAAATCCATGGAATTGGACTAGACCATTCTTCTAAATGACTTTCCCTCAGCTGATGTTTTGTTGATGAATGTGGAGAACACTGCTCGTTTTAATGCTCATCAAACCAGTTAACCCTCATGCCCTGTGGATGGGGACAGTGGAAGAGACCACTCATATACAAATGTTTCATCACAAGATAATTGTGATGAGTCAAAAGAATTTGCACTGTTTTCCAATAAAACATGCCTCTAAGGGATACAATTTCCTGATTATCACCTGTCATTGTTAATCATGTGGCTTACAAAAGGAAGCTTTATTACACAATAAAGTGATTTATGCTATTTATACACATATCTGTAACTGGTGCTTTAGTGTCTTTCTGTGTAAAATAAATTCATTCAGAGCATACTTACTTTTATTAACATGACATGTACAATATCAAACGATGATCAAATTTAGATTGTTTGGACTGAGAACCAACAAAAAAACTGTTTTGTCCCTGGGTGTTTTCATGTTTTTATATTATTCCTAGAAAGTACTGAAGTGTGAAAAATGCAGTATGTAGAATGGTATGAAGGCAGAAGATGGCTACAGAATTCTTCGACAGACTCTTAGATATTAGTCATCATTCTACTCATTTTCGTGCATGTACAATTTTTACCAGAGCTATATGAGCATATCTTTACAATATTTTTGAGGTATGTCTTTATAGCTACATTCCAGAAAATGAAAGGGGAAAATGGATATCCAAACATTTCATCAGAAACAGCATCTGCATGCTCAGAAGACAGGAATTTTATACACACTATTTCAAATAATATTAATTTATTAATATGCTTTTTGCTAGTTGTCTCACACTCTGTTTCAGCACTATTTTATTTCATCAGTACTTCAGTCCATACTGGTTCAAAAAGAAAGTCGAGGATTAAAACATGGAAAGTGTGTTTGTTTTTATTTTAGGCTTTAACATGTTCTTTGGAAACCATTAATTGAGGTCGATTTTGAGTATGAAATCACTTAGCACTTGCCCCTTAGCATTTCTAAAAATCATGCAAGGCTTAGGATAAAAATTTCATAAGCACTCCATGAGGCTCAGAGCGTATTATGTATTACCCAGTGTATTGTAGCTCAGTGTAATCTACAGTTATTGTTAACACAACTATGTTTTCCATTAGTGACAGCTGTGCAAGTACAAGTTAAATCAGTTGAAAGTCAAATCCTTTGATGGAGAGACCTTCCCTGCATACGTAACAGTGGAGTGGGACAGTGGGGGATCAGCCAGGGGATGGGAGAAGTAGAGAAATTTAGAAGTGTATGACTGTTGTAGCTCTTTCTACTGGACAGGAGTAGGATTCTTACATTTCCTGTGATTGCATACTTTAACATATGCCTTTTTATGGTGGATGCAAAATAAGTGTTTCACAGTTGCAATACAATGTGAGAAACAAATGCAAAGTATAAATAGAATGAATATAAATATACTAGCATTCTTTTAGTACACCATGTTTAATTCTTCATTCTTACCACACAAAAATTACTGCTTGTTGAAACGTATCTTAGTACCTATACAGTAAAGATGACATCCTGTCTCTTAGTATGCCTTATTGTTTAACTCTTTTGATAGTGGTTTAAACCATCTGGAGACTTTCTGTCCAAACAGGACAGCTGTCTTAAATGAATGAATAAATCTGGCACCCCCAGGCAGGGGCCTGTATGTTTGGTCAAGCAGAAAGAATCGCCAAACCAAGGGCTGTAATCTGAACACAGATTGTGTGCATGTCTTACATGTGGCAGTGGCATGTGTCTCTGGTTTGACCTTGTGGTTCTGCCTTATCAGTGATCTACACATGCAGATCTGGGAAGTGAGTGGCAAGCTGCCAAAGAGTCTTTGTGTATCTTTGAGGCCAAGTAACACGATTTATACGATCTTTTTTTTTATAATGCCTGTGGCTCTGTACTTAGCCATAAAGGAAATTTGGGGATGGTCCTTTGGCTCTGCTTTCTGTTTATTTAAATCAAAAGTACCAAAGCTCTGATGCGCTCCCTTTTCTTTTTCCCCTGTGCTCCTTTCTTCTGCTTTTGATATGGTTTTTATTGCATTTGAAGGAACCATAACTAACCTGAGCTAAATAAGTGCCACACACCAACCCCAATTTCCATACACAATGTGAGTAGACATATTAACAAATTACACATTTGCAAGTTTAAATATTTTTTTGTCTATGTATTTGCTATGAGCACATTTTCTAAGCCAATATATAGTATGTCTGAGTTCATTTGAGAATGCATGCCAAACATTCACTTCTAAGTAATGCCGCTCATACAGGTCACCATTTTTTCAACAGATCACCTGAGCATGATAATTCACAATGCAGTTAAAAGTTAAATTCATATTAATCATGTCATAGATACCTCTGTCTTTATAATTGCTGAATCAGAAGATATTTGGTCAGTGTTTCTTATTAAATTAGGCTTTGTGTAACCTATCAGCAGACTACTTGTGAGTTTTGGGACGCTTGCTGGGAATCTTCCACAGGCCATCATCAGTGGAACGCTGGAGGCTGTCAAGGTATATGCTTCTTGACTGGGTTTGTAAACCCTTGTGATCTTTTGGAGTCATGTCCAGGAATGTCTGAAGGACACAGGTCACACTATAATGAAATAGGCATCATTGGGATAGCTACAGTGTAATTGACCATTCATACACCTTTTCATACTACTTTACCAAGTATATTAAAAGCCTCCATTAAATTTTCATAATATTTGCAATAAGAAAAATCTGGTTATATAGAACGTATAAAGAAAACTTTATCATGAAATCCTCTTAGAAGCTTAAGACCATATGTCCAGCAGACAACTGGTTCTGGTCCGGTCTAGAGTGATTTACTTACCCAGGGGGTAGTAATGTAACTGGCTGGGGGTTTTGGATGGGGCTACTGGTTTTGTGCACATCTTCAGCTCAAGCTGCCTTTCCATGCACACAAGGGACCTAAATTGAGAATGTACAGATGAATATAGCTTGTATGGATTTTATGGAAGATCAGACTGTTATATTATGGAGAAAAATCTTCAGCCGTGCCTTCATCACCATGGTTTGAATGATAGCGCTGTGTAAGATGGCAGGAGCAGCTCAGTGGCTAAGACATTAGACTTTGTGCATGAGAGTTATGAGTTCAAGTCCCAGTGCTGCCACTGTTGGGCCTGTGGACCCTGAATTGCTCAGTTTTACATAAAAAAAAAAAAAAGATTAGTTAACTGAAATATTAGTCACTCTGGATACCTCTGTGAATACTTAAAAATATTATTATGCAAATAGAATAGACAAGTGCAATACAAAGGTAATTCCTGGCTAAATGGTTAAAAAGCAAAAGCGACAAGGAGTATTCTCCTATTGACATTCACTGCATAGGCTGAAGGAACTGACCTTCCATGGTGATTGGCTTTACAGGTACATCCAGTCAAACACTGTGAGCTGACTTTACCTGATTTGATTTGCTGACAAAAAAAAAGCAAAGCAAAAAGAAAATCACTATGAATGGTAAAAGTCATAACCATGCTGCGTATGCTAAAGTTGCCTACCGGTAGTCACGTAAAGCCTGTTAACAATAATCCCTGATGTACTCCTTAGAGCCTAGAATGATACATTGGACTAGTTTAACTCACAATATATAATCAATTTATTGCTTTTACTTATAAGAATCATTCAAATAATCTCATTCATTACTGTTTTGGGGAGCAGCAGAATGTATAGCAGTTGGTATTAGTAGACATGTAGCAAACAGAAAAGCAAAGGTTGGGATAGTGGTAGTAGCAAAGGTTACATTGCACTGTTCGATTTTGCACTCAGATCATCAAAGAACTCAGACTTTATACACATACATAAAAATATTTATTTCTAAGACACAAAAGACAAATCAGTGGCACAAGTAACACATTTGCTAAATAACCAAATAGTATGTACTGCTGTATGTAATACTCCTTTTGTTTTTGATATTTTACAATAATAATAATAATAATAATAATAATAATAATAATAATAATAATAATAATAAAGGCTTGGGAGTGAAAAAGTCTATTGATTTTGTATTATCCATCAAAAATCTGGGCAAACTATACTAGTAGAATATAAACACATGCTGTATTATATGTATACTCTAAGTACATTTCAGTCAGTTACTCATTAACCACAGATCTGAGGGATCAGGTGTGTGTGTGTGTGTGTGTGTGTGTGTGTGTGTGTGTGTGTGTGTGTGTGTGTGTGTGTGTGTGTGTGTGTGAATGCTTCAGAGATACCTCAACCACAACCCCATCAGCAGCCATATGGCTTTAGTCTTTTAATTAAGCTTGCTACTACAGTAAGAGAGAACATTATTAATTTTAAGTGAGAGACTCAAAGCCATCTCATTGTGTCCTTAGTTACTAACTGGAATTGTGGAGCAATGCTCAGCAAAGCAGTTTTGGTATAAACAGTGTGCACTCTGATACTGGTGCTCAGCATGGATACTTAGGCTGGTTGATGGAGTGGTGATTGAGGAAAACTGTCAGGACAAGTACTCATTTGGCTGTTCTTCAGTCTTAGTGATGGACTCAGAGTCCAGGCTAGACCTAGCTGACAGCAATCTATTGGACTCCTCTGGGTTCAGTTTGGATAGGAAGTCTCCCTCAAGTCCTTTGGCCTTTGTGCTGGGGGAGAGACTTTCAAATGTCACATATGAATCCTGAATGTCTTTGGACTTTTTGCTCAGAAGTTTTTGGATTTTCCTCTTAAGTGCTCCACAACAGACTACCACAGTCAAAGGCACAGCTATCACACAGGCGACCGAGATTACAACTACATTAATAAGCTTTTGCGTCCCGTTAGCACTTGCTGCTGCATCTGTGGAGAAGATTACACACTGCTCTTTTTTAGGGATCAGACCTTTTACACACACACACGCAATGTATTTGGTTTTGGGAACCAAGCCCTCAATCATGATTCGATTGTTCCCAGGACTGACATTGATTCTGCGCATGTCCCTCTCTCCAAATACTGCATACAGCACACTAAAGGCAGTCGTATTATTGGCTTTTGGAGCTCTCCATATTAGGCACACGGTATAATCTGTATCTCCAATCACTTTGACTGAGCGAACAATCCTGTCAGGGTCTTGCTGCAGAGAGGACGCGTTGGCTGCGAGGTTGCTCAGATTAGCCTCTAGGAGTCGATCAGGGTTAACTGGTTGTGCGTTTGCCCCACTCTCTGGAACACTGTCACTCTGCATTCCAGGATAGGGACCAGTGTAACCCATGGGTCTTTTAGTTACAGGACCAGAGGAAGGTCTTGGGGAAAAATATTTGGTAATATTGTTTTCTTTTTCAACAGGGCTTTGTGTATCTTCATTGATTTTCCTTCCAGTTCCAGTTCCATTGTCTAACTTTGGAGACTTGCTTATGATTAAAGCAATCAAAGCCTCTGCACTTCCAACATAGTTTGTTGCTTTGCAAATGTATTTCCCAGAGTCATGGATGGAGACAGCAGGCACATTTAGAATAGACCAAACAATTCCATCTTTAGAGTTCTCTTGTTTAACTGCAAAATACCAATAAAAGACAGGAGGCACTTAAGCAAAGTTGAATAGGAGGCCAGAAATGAACAGCAGTATGTAATCACACTTAGTTACTACAGTGAACTTTTGGGCCAACCCTTTGTCTAACTACACTATGTTACTGATTCTAGATTATATAGTTTAACCATTCATCACTTTGTTGACATACCTGTTCCATTCAATGTTTTCCCATCTGCCCTTCTCCATGTCAGCTTGGGCATAGGGACGCCAACAGCACCACAGCGAAGTAACACATTGTTGCCCACTGTGCTCCTGATGCGGGATACAGCTGAATGAACTTTGGGCTCCTGGCATCGTCTTAGGTCAGCATCACTGAACAGAACTCCTGAGAGACTCTCAGGAGCAGTACACCTCAGGCTGGTGTCTATGAAGGCCACACTCGGTGATGGAGACTTTTGGATTTGGACCAGGTCATACAGCCGACAGTCACAAAGCCAAGGATTGTCATGGAGTCCTGTGGCAAGAAGGGGATATAAAATGCTATTTGAAAAATTTCTTGACTGGAGGCTAGGGTGATACACATAATCAAAATACACAATGCAGTTTGCTTCTGCAGTGGTGTAACCAGACCTTTACAGCAGGTAATGACTTTATTGGGGAATTATCCACATTCATTGAAAATGGCAAAATGTGCCTCCCCTTACTTATCTATAACTTCAGTATGATCCCCATTGGATGCACACATCTGAGCAACATATGTTTGTTGTTTAGCAAGCTACAGAAAACTCATAGCTAATAAAAAAAGTCTTCATAGTCTTCATCTCATGAGGTATGTTAGAAAGCAAGATTCAAGATTCAAAAAGTATGTCACATACTCAGTTATACACATACAACTTGCAGTAGAATGTAATCCTGAATCACTCCTGAGACTGCAATAGTTTAATGAAAAATAGAATAGAGAAAAATACGATAAATAGGTAATGGATTAAATAAGCAATAAAATATATATGAGGGAAAATCAAAAAGTAAAGGCAAAATGTATTTAAAGGTTTTAATAGAAGTAACTGTGAGAAACTGCACATATCACTTTTCCACATGGTCCCCATGCAAGATGACACATTTGATGTATCATTCAAATAGCTTCTGTATTACTGCAGTTTTTTAGCTGCTCCCAAAGCCAGACTTTTGAATTTATTCTTCGCTGGAGAAAATGCATGCCTCCAGACATACAGTGCAGTAGTGTACAGACTAGTAGGACTGCTATAAAGTAAGAGAGGCTTGTCCTGATTGAGGAGCCTTATTACCTGAGGATAAATTCAATTGCAAATTCTTATTCAACACAACAAATGTCTCATTTGGGTAGCCCCTTAGTTACCCCCATGTACGCATGCAAAATATTTTTTCCTATGGAAAAAAAAAACAACATTGCATAACTGCTTGTGTAAATACTGCATATGATCTACAACCACTTATTAGTTAATGGTGCATTGTTTGTTATTACATGCATTGTTATTTATTATTATGTCATTACTATTATTTAACAAGGCTATACTTACCAAGAATAATTTTTGAGCTCTGTGCTTGGATGGGTTTGGCTGTCATCCAGGTATTAAGGACTTCAGACGGCATTGTCAGCAGGTTATTGCTGGACAGATCCAGGTACGTTAAAGGTCTTATATACTTTGCGGCTTCTATAGGGACTGAAGAGAGTTTGTTACTGTGCAAGTCAAGCAGCTTTAAGTTAGGCATGTACTTTAAGGACTCCCAAGGAAAAGCAGTAAGGGAATTTCCATCAAGCCTGAGCTCCTCCAGACTGTTCAGTCCACGGAAGCTATCCACATTCACTGATGACAATTCGTTGAAGGACATCCACAAATATTCCAGATTGGGGAGGTATTTAAATGCTTCACTGGGGATCCTCTTTATAGCTGTTTTTTCTATTCTGAGTTTGGATGTGTCAGTGGGGAAGCTGGTAGGCACCAAGGTTAGCTCAGGGTCATTACAAATCACACTCCTAGATAAATGAGAGGGAAGAATTAATGCAAGATTGGCATACATTTGTGAACTTGTGAGTGATATGTATTTCTCTGAATGGGAACTAAATAGGAAAAAGGAACAAAGGAAGGGTGTAACAGAGGGAGAGCACCAAATGCACTAGTGTGTACTGAAGTCTGCAATTACAAACAAATGACAAACAATTAACAGTTACAATTAATGATAAACCATCAACGAATCAAAGACATGGTCAAGTATTTAAGTTAAGATCATTTTAAGTAGTCAAGTTATCTGATTATATTTTATGTTTACAATGCAAATGTTCTTGTACACACATATTTTCGAGTACTCACCTGGCCCTGGAGCCATCACTCAGATTGTGATAGAGGCAGCTGCACTCAGAAGGACATGAGGTTTGTGCAGGTGGAAATCTACCTGATGCAAGCAGCAGAGCAAAGAAGACAATGACCATCATCTTTAACCCCCTGTACTTCAACACCCAGGAAAGAATCTGACTAAAGAAACTCGTTTTCATTTATGGAAATCGCAGTGGCATGTCATTGTCTGTCTGGCTTCATATCCCATCCTGCAATGGCTAATGCTTTTCTCAGATTTAAGAGAGAGAGGGGAGGAGGATTAAAGAGCCATGTGGTCCGTTTAGGAATCCAAACACACACAGTTGTGCATTATAAGCCAAAAAAACTCATGACTCGGTCATAATGCAGACAGATTCCCCCCACAAATTTAATCTGTCCCATAGTGATAGTTAAACCCATAATTTTACTTTGCAATCCTGGAGATTTATTTGGCGAACAGCAGTATATTCAAACACCTCTGATGGATAGGTAGCCTAAGAATGGCACAGTAATCGTAGTACATACAATCTAGTAAATATTCTATAGTTGTCTAGTATTAATCTACTAATAGGCCACTATACAAGTAGTATTTTAACTGTGTCGCATACAAACACTGAAAATGTATGCTTTTCATTGCAACACTTGTGTATTTAGGAAAATATCAATATTAACATGTTTTCTTTCCCCTATTTATCAGTGCATCGTGACATTCTACAAAAACTCTAAAAGAATTTAAAGCGGTGATCAGTGCCTTCTATAGAATTTGCATTAGCTGTGTACCATGTTCACAGTATACATGACTTTCTAGCTTAGAACTATACATTTGCTTAATAAAATCTTACCAAATAAATAAAGCAGTTAAGTTCAGGTTTTATGCAGAAAAGGACTGTGTGCACATGAAGACAAAATGAAGAAAGAAAAATACCCTGCAAACATAACTAGCCCATATTTTACTTTAGCAGGGCAAGTAGACTATGAAATGAATGAAGCTAAAATGCTGACTGATTTTCATTCATTGTAATTTTTTTATTACAAAGCATAATGATAAGCATTAACTGTTTTAATCTAAAGAGAAAAAAAATATACAGGCTCATCAAATATTGTATTTTGTAGTGTCTTATGATCATATGTATACTCTGTGTGTGTGTGTGTGTGTGTGTGTGTGTGTGTGTGTGTGTGTGTGTGTGTGTGTGTGTGTGTGTGTGT
>JAQLOM010000037.1:12365517-12376113 GCA_030068315.1 Chrysichthys thysi | reverse complement strand
ACTTTTATGGACCTTAGTGGGGTTTCTCCTTGTTTTTCAACTACCCCCCCCCCCCCCAAAAAAAACAAAACCTCTTCATATCATCAGACTATTCAAGTGAACAGACAACCTCTCCCCCAATTAGTCCATTAATGTGAGAATCAACTGCATCTGATAAAACTATGCTATAAAATGTTATCCAAAAAAAAAAGTTATATAAACACCTGATTTTATGAAGCGTTTTATAATACATTGCATTAATATTTGTCAGTGCCTACTTTGATCTCACCTTCTGTTTTACTCAGACATTATCAGTGCAAACAAAGGAATCTGATTGACAGTAAACTCCCCAGTGTTGAATTGAACCTAGAGTGTGGGCCTTCTTTCAGAGGTCGTTTGAGTCCAGCAAGACTCTGAATGTGTTATTTCAACACTACGAGTTACTGTACTCAATAACACCAATTCTCATATGCAACTGATTCCTTTAGTGTTAAACCACATTTTTAACAGTGTTAAACTCTATATTTTAGCGTCTTCCTTCCATCACAGGAAGACGCCAGAAATAACCGGAGTCGACAACAGGAGTCCCAAGCCCCAAGCAATTAGCTGAGAAGCTCTTTTTTAACAGGCTCTAGTTACCACAAGCAGTGTAGTTCTTATCAGAACAAAGCGTACTTCATAACAAGAGAACACACCCACCACAACACACACACTCTAAAGTGGCCGAACCGGCCAAAAGCCACTTAAGGGACACACTGCCCCATGAATGGTAGATTACAAATCACAACACCAAGAGTGAAACGGGGCATGTTGGGGAAAACCACGGGAACCCACCTGAGAAACGCCACTACAATATTTAACACATTTGGTTATCAATCAACTCTGAGAATGTTGATGTGCAAAGATTAATCCGGCCATTTCATATATTATACCCAAACGTGGTTCCCCTTTTTTAATTACATTACATTACCATCATCGACTGATGCCCTTATCAAGAGCGACTTACGTTTATCTCATTTAAACAACTGAGTAGTTGAGGGTTAAGGGTCTTGCTCAAGAGCCCAGCAGTGGCAGCTTACTGTAATACTTAATACTGTAATATTTAGTATTTTTGCACATGTGACATTTGCTCATTGCACATACTTTAACTGGATTGCACAATAAGCACAGCATTGTTCTTGACTTGTAAATTGCCTGTTTTCTTTGTCCAGTCATTTCTTGTAGATATCTGTAAATAGCCTACTGTGTTTTATTATTACCTTTTAACATTCTTTCTGGTATTCTGTGGACAGCAAAGAAAGCATTTTATTGTGCAGGGAAACATGCTTTCTTACTGTACATATGACAACAACCACTTTGAATCTTGGCGATGCTTGGATTTGAAGTCACAACCTTCTGATAAGTAGGCCAACGGCTTAACCACTGAGCTACTGTCCCATGATTGGATATGCATTTAAGATGTGACATTAAATTATTGGGTTTTCCATTGATGAACAGTCTGATTGTTACACCAAGACAGTGAGAAAAGGGATGGCTGAACTGTGCTTTCTGACTTTATGCGCTATACTTCTCTCAAACCTCTAGATGTCACTATTCTCTTTCAGATGAAGAAAGGACTTGATGTAATTTGCTATAAGGGTCCACCATGTAGGATTTAACCGTTTGAATGCCCCTGTACCCATCCTTATCCAAGCTTGTATTAGAATATAAGCATCAGGTAGGTGCCTGTAGCCAACTTCCAACGTACATTCACACTCCCTTGATTTTTCCTTGTTAAATAATAATCATCCTCCATTTTTCAGGGCGGCACGGTGGCTGAGTGGTTAGCATTGTTGCCTCACAGCGAAAAGGTCCTGGGTTCGAGCCTTTCTGTGCAGAGTTTGCATGTTCTCCCCGTGTTCATGGGGGTTTCCTCCGGGCACTCCGGTTTCCTCCTGAGTGTCGACCTGCGGTGGATTGGAGACCCACCCAGGGTGTGTCCCGCCTCTCACCCGATGTCAGCTAGGATTGGCGCCAGCTTCCCCCCACGACCCTGAACAGGATTAAGTGGCAGAAGACGACGACGAATCCTCCATTTTTCAAATTCTGAGTTCTCACCTTGCAAACAGTGATTTCTCTCTTTTTTTCTTCCTTGTCATTTCTTCTTCTTTGTCGTCCTTCTGGTGCTTCCTTCCAGATTCACACTGCCACTGTAAAAAAACAAAAAAACAAAAAAAAGTGAAACACAGAAGATGGGGGCATTGGGGCAGTGGTAGCCTACTGGTCAGGGCATTGGGGCAGTCGGAAGGTTGAGGATTCAAGGCCCAGGACCAACAAGGCACACTGAGGTATCCTGAGCATGGTATCGTCCCCAAGCACTGCTTCCAAGGCGCTGTGCTGTTTGGGTCAAATGCAGAGAAGTAATTTCACTGTGTCACGCTATGCTGTGCTGTGGTGTGTTTCACGTGTTATGATCACTAGTATACATTACTTACTTATTACTTTCTGCTAAGAGATACCTTCAAAAATCCTTCATAGAGGACCTTTAACACGAGATGGCGCCAAACCCAAAAGTATAATTATACATGTTACATTTTCAACATGAGGAGAACGTTGTGAGACGTGTTTCAAAGGCATTTTGTGTTGAATGTGTCTATATTAATCTGCTGAAGCAGCACTGTGTAACGGTTGTGAATGTGTAAGGTGGTTCCGGCTGCAGGTCCAGGGGGCTTAGCGGAAAAACCCGCCTGAGACTGTAGCTGTCCACTTCACCCTGGTGCTGAAGTTAAAGCTACACAGAGAAACACCAATATTTGCTTACATTTGTCCCCCTTCACTCAGACCTCTCTCTATGTGACTTACTATCAATAACACTCCTATTTGTCCACTGTAAAGAATGTTAAAGCCCCAAAGTTTCGTACTTTACACATTTCTCTCATAGCATTTTACAGACGCCGGATATTTTAGGATTAAACTTGAAAGACTTTTAGACTTTAAAGCATGTAACCTTCGAACGGCTTAAATTCTCTCCCTTATATAAATAAAAGCCATGAGTGATTTGTACAGATACATAGTTATTCAAAATGTACAACATCACAGGCAGCACAAATAAAAAATAAATTTAAAAAAAAAAAAAAAAAAAAAAAAAAGCATTTCTTACAGCAGAGACCAGCTTTCTTCAGTTGTATATGATGGGGTTCGTTTTAGTTTTGCTCTCGGCAGCTGTTTATCATAACCAATATGAGAAGAGACTCGAGGTTTGGAGTAAGTTATTATTATTATTATTATTATTATTATTATTATTATTAATACACCGTTTTGTATCCTATATTATTCACATGTCCTTCAGTAATTAGACTTGTAAATAAAACGCAGAAAATAAGCCCACCAATTACTGTAATGTCATTTACGGAGCAATTAGCGAAGTGAAAGAATGTCACAATCCCTAATTAAAGAAATGAAAAGTAGTTTATTCTGGCGCGCGCTCGCGTTCATGGCACTTACACTCCAGCCCTGCAATTAGTAACAGGAGAAATGTTTCTCCTAGTGTTTAGTCATGTATCACAGTTCTCAAAAACATGAATCAATCGTGATGAAGGTTATGAATGTTGCTCCTATAGTGTTTGTCTGCTTAAACGCTAAAACGTTTATTTGCAAATGAACCGCATTTATTTGCAGGGCGTGGCTTTAATATGCCATTGCGTTAAATCAGCTTAAAAATAGGGCTGATTGGGAAACCACTGGGGGGCAAGCAAGAAGTGCGTCACATCCCTGGGTAAAAAAGAAAAGAGGTGAATGGAATGGGCAAGCACACAAGCGAGGGGCTCACCCACAGCAGCACCAGCAGTGAGCTCAGCATGCCTCATAGTGCTGTAGGTGCATGTACTGTACATCCGTCCGGGTGAAAGGTCGCACCATCGGCTTCTGTGCGCCCACGGGCTCCAAAAACAGACATCTTGGGACACGGCCGGGTGAACTTCTGAGCGACAGAGTTTGAGCTCTCTTCGTCACCTTAAATGACGGTTCGGGATACCATGAAAGTTTGGGCGCCGGTGATAAAACGCGTAAAACTCAGCCGAGGAGCAAGCGCGAGCGCAAAGAAGGAGCGCAGCGTGCGAAGGTAAACCGGGGAAAGTTCATTAACTCATCGCGACTCCAGAGTTTATTAGCAGCACCAAGACAGATTGCTTTCCGTGGAAACCTTAGCACAGTGCGGGGAAAGCGCGTGTCCGCCGAAAAGCAGGAAAAACACCTTGGGTATCATGGCTGAAGACGAATCCGGTGGCTTGGCGCAGTCCGCCGCGGTGAAGCTCTCCGAGATGGGCGAAAAAACCAAACAACTAGGCAGTGCTATCCACGACCCTGACCGCCAGCGGAGGATTATCCTGGTAATCGTCTGCGTGGCACTTTTGCTAGATAACATGCTTTACATGGTGATCGTGCCAATCGTGCCCCATTACTTAGCCAGCCTAGAAAGTGAATCAGCCAACTGCTCCAACAGCTCAGAAAACTTCGACGTGCAGATTGGGGTCCTGTTTGCATCCAAAGCCATCCTGCAGCTGCTCGTCAACCCTCTCACGGGCACCTTCACAGACCGCGTTGGATACGACATACCGCTTTTAATCGGACTTTCCATCATGTTTGTCTCCACGTGCATTTTTGCCTTCGCTGAAAACTACGCGACTCTCTTCGTGGCGCGCAGTCTGCAGGGTCTCGGCTCGGCTTTCGCGGACACGTCGGGGATCGCCATGATAGCGGACAAATACACGGAGGAGGCCGAGAGGAGTCGAGCCCTGGGCATCGCCTTGGCATTTATCTCGTTCGGCAGCCTGGCGGCGCCCCCCTTCGGCGGGGTGCTGTACGAGTTCGCCGGGCAGCAGTTCCCCTTCCTCGCCCTCGCCTGTGTCTGCCTAGTCGACGGGGTTTTATTCATGGTCGTCCTTAAGCCGTTCTCCAGCAGAACACGGGAAAACATGCCAGTTGGCACGCCTATTTACAAACTTATGATTGATCCCTACATCGCAGTGGTGGCCGGTGCTCTGACCACGTGCAACATCCCCCTTGCGTTTCTGGAGCCTACCATCGCGAACTGGATGGAGGAGACCATGGACGCGTCCGAGTGGCAGATCGGACTTACCTGGTTACCAGCGTTTTTCCCCCATGTTTTAGGGGTGTACATCACTGTAAAACTGGCAGCGCGACACCCGCACTTGCAATGGTTTTATGGCGCTCTGGGTATGGTTATAATCGGCGCCAGCTCCTGCACCGTGCCAGCATGCAAAAACTTTGAGCAACTTATAATCCCCTTGTGTGGGATCTGCTTCGGGATTGCCCTGGTGGACACCGCCCTGTTGCCCACACTCGGGTTTCTGGTTGATGTGCGTCATGTGTCTGTGTATGGCAGTGTGTACGCCATTGCGGACATCTCCTACTGCGTCGCCTATGCTATGGGTCCAATTGTAGCTGGTAAGATCGTGCACGACCTCGGTTTTGTGCAGCTTAACCTGGGCATGGGCCTCGCCAACGTGCTTTACGCGCCAGCGCTGCTCCTGCTGCGCAACGTGTGCCTCATGAAGCCGTCTCACTCCGAGAGAAACATGCTGCTGGAGGAAGGGGCCACAGGCCTCTACGACACCATCAGGCTGGAAGAGTGCCAAGCCAAGAAAAAGAAGCAGGGCTACAGCACAACGGACAACTGTCTGTCTGTGGACGAAAACGGCATCTTTGCTGGCAACTCCAAGTCGTACCCTCGAGAGCAAACGTCTGAACCCGAATATGCATAAAAAGGAAGTCTCCAAATGGGTGCTGCGTCGACTTCCCAGACACACATGCACATACACAATTTGAACCCCAACCTAGTCTTTACCTCTGTCCGGAAGACCAGTCCTCAGTGTGTAGTCTAGCCACAGAAGTGCATAGAAATTCTTTCACACTTGTGCAAAATGTGCAACCTTCTATGTCGAATACGCAGCGTGACTCGAACTCATACCCAGCCCACGTTTGTTCAGGAATGAATTGCTTCACGTGTTCACGTTTTCAAAGTCACACTAGCAGTTATCAGCAAATTCGTTCCCATGTCCTTCTACTCATCTTTACTTCTCAAGTATCACTGTGTATTATTTCCCCCTTTGCTCGAATGCATCAAGAGCCTATAATTATATCACTGTATTTCAAATGCGTTCAGGGATCTAAATAAACGCACAGGTGAAAAATGTGCGTCATTATTCAAAGCAGGCTTAAGTTCTTGTGGTTTTGCCAGGTCTGTGCTGCTATAACGAATATGCAACGTCACTTGCCAGTTTGATGGGTTACATGATGGGTCTAACTTGTAGCTTATCCTGCGTCTCCACTGTCTGTACTATGTAGTCTCTTATTATATTGTGAGGGTGTATCTCTGGAATGCGTCAGTGTATATTATGAACTATAAAATGTACATAATGTGTATATTAAATGTACATAATTAAAAGAATACATTGGGAGCAGCCTTCTCTCTCTCTCTCTCTCTCTCTCTCTCTCTCTCTCTCTCTCTCTCTCTCTCTCTCTCTCTCTCTCTGTTGTTTTCCTGCTTTTCCCATTTATTTATGAATGAGCTCTGTGCAGTGAGAAATGTTAAAGTCGGGATTATTAAATAAAGTTGTTGACACAGGCTACGTAAGAAAGTTTTGTTAGGCATGCTGTTCTTTAAAAGAAAGTTGGGACAGCTGATGTGTTTTCAACACACACAAAAACATGGTGAACACATTCAAACTTTTATACCTCGCAGCTTATAATGCGAGTCATGTATTCTGTAGTTATTCTGTACCTATTACCTGACACTGAAATAAGGACAAGGAAAGTGCCAAGAATATATAGAGAGAGAATATAATGAATGGTGACATTCCCTCCTAAGCAAACATCCACAACTGTCAAGACTTATTACCTGTCTGATGAAGAGCTAGGGAAGAAAGCAAAACCTAATATTTTTCAGGAATTCATATAAAGTGTAAAACCTTCACTTCCTCATTAGTAGGATATTACATACAAAGAAGTTCATTAATTGTTAATTGCAGTTATTGTCGTGAGTACTATATCCTAACCTGAGCCATCCCCAAACCAAGTCGTTTATAATATGAACGGCAAATAAATAAATAAATAAATGCTTTAAAAAAAAAAAGATCCCAAACAGCATGCCACATAGGAGGTGCGAGGTTTTGGGGCGCAGACAAAGATGCCGAATGTTGCACTTGACGCATGCAGGTTGGTGGGAGGAGCTTCGAGCATCTTTTCCGAGCGGATTGTGGAACTCCAGTGCATGTGGAGCAAACAGGGTTCAGAAGGAACCACAGAGGAACAGCTCTTTAATTTCTAGTAAAAAAGACAGCAGAGGGAAAATCAATTCGGATAAACTTTTTAAGGCTTTCCAAGACACGACAGCACCGTTCTGGTAAGTACATACACTGAAAAACTTTCCATTTTAGGTTCATTTTACATCTGGTCATCTCTCCACTGTGCACTAAGGCTTCAGACATTCTTGTTTCCCAAGTAGAAGATATTAATATGGCTATATGACCTTTAATCATGAGGGGGGAAATGTACACAGCAAAATTGTCAGAGCTGATTTTCCGGTGTTAACCAAAAGTCTTAAATATAGACCTTTATGTGTTCCATAGGACAAAGAGGGAAAGTGTATCTGTGACATTTTCTCACATCTGACTGAGCCCTGGAACTCTGAGCATGCCTGTTTTGGACAGGAATCCATCAAGGGACCAAGGGGATCATAGTGTAAAGTGGATTTTTTTTTTTTACTACTATCTATTATTCTAGTAATAATAGTAATTATTTGACTATAAATAGTGCCGGAGTTTGTGAAACCTAAACTATTTCATTTTAACTAGCATTCAGAGCATGCATTCTGTCCATACCTGATGGTGTTTCAAATCCTCGAGCAGATCTGACAGAGATGTACCTTTAACTGATGAAGACCAGAAAATGTCAGTTATTTGAGCATTCCATCAAACATATCAGATGTAAATCAGTTGCCCTAAATGCCCTAAATCAATTGTTTAAATTGTACTCAGTTACTCGGGAATGAAAAGATAGACATAGGTTGCATATTTTCTCTGGGGTCTTGAAAAATAGAAATCAGATATTGTGTTCTCTCACTAACACTCCATCTCTGATCTCATATTCATATCTTCAGGGTCTCCCTAAGTTGCCAGTCCCAGCATTACAGCAAACGTTAGATATGTATTTAAAGTGCATGAGACACCTGATCCCTGAAGAGCAGTTCAGAAGGACCAAGGCGATTATTGAGGAGTTTGGAGCACCTGGTGGGCTGGGAGAGAGACTTCAGGCAAAACTACTGCAAAGAAGAGAGGTTAAAGCTAACTGGGTAAATTTCTGGATAAATTTACTTTTTTTTGTTGATGAAGTACTATAAGCTATTTTCAAATAAAGTTTAACTGGGTCTATTCAGTGCAGTTACAGATTTTGTAAATTTGTTGTAATTACAAAAATATAAATATATATTCTTTTTTAGGTATATGACTACTGGGTTGAAGATATGTATTTGAATAACAGATTAGCACTACCTGTTAACTCCAGCCCTGTTATGGTCTTCCCAAAGCAGAACTTTAGGACTTCAAGTGATGTACTCAGGTAATGGAAACTGGAGGAAATGGTACATTCGATAAATTGTATACGATGTCTTATTTCTTTTTTCAATCTAACAATAAGTACCTACATTGTTTTATAGCTCCCTCCAAACCTATTGGAGTGGCAAGGCAAATTCTTTTGGGTTTGGGATCAAAATATGACTGTGAGATAACAGATCAGAAATTCAGCTTTTATTTTCTGGTATTTATATCTGGATTTGTTAAACAACCCAGAATATGGCACTTTTGGTGGTAGACCACACAATCTTGGGTGAATATTGGAACAGATAGTCTTAAGGCAAATTAAATAAATACCCCTTAATATTTAGTTGCTTATCCATTGCTTGAAATAAATGCATGAATTTGGCAAACCACTGACAGCCTTAAACTGGGGAAAAATATTTTTTGTGTGATGCTTTTCCTGGCTTGTGCCACAGCTTCTTTCAGTTGTTGCTTGTTTTGAAGGTTTTCATTTTAGGTCTAATGCATGGTTTAGAGGTCTAAGGTTTGATGATTGACTTGGTCAGTCTAAAACTTTATACTTTAGTAGTAGAAGTCCTTTGTTGTATTGACAGGATGTTCTAGGTCATTGTCTTGCTAAATGATGACATTCCTCCCAAAATAAAATTGGATGACTTTCTTGATAAATTGGCAAACAATGCTTCTGTTGACTTCTGAATTCATTCTTCTGCTGACACCATGAGTTACAGTTTAAATAAAAATTCATGAGCCAGAAGCAGCCATTGTAGCCCAAGCCATGACACTTCCTCCACTGTACTTGAGCAATGAGCTTGCATGTTTTCGGCCATGAGCAGATCCTTTCTTTCTCCACTTTTTGGTCTTTCCTTCACTTTGGTAGAGGTTAATCTTGGTCCAGAATCTTTGTGGCTCATCTCTGTATTATTTTGTGCATTCCAATCTGGCCATATGCTTCTTACTACTGATTAGTGGTTTGGATCCTGTCTTATGACCTGTCATATCTTATGATCTTGTCTTATGTGGATTGTGATAGCTTCATACCTGCCCTGTGGTTGATAGTGATGTCACTGACTGTTGTTTTTGGGCTTTTCTTCACAGCACTCACAATATTTAACTTTTGTTGTTTTCCTTGGCCAACCTGATGTCTGGTTGTTAATACATCAATGGCTTCTTTCTTTTTCAGGACATTCCTAATTGTTGTATTGGCTACGGCCAGTGTTCTTGCAGTGGCTCTGATTGGTTTTCCCTCCTTTCTCGGCTTCAAAAAGTATTTTTTTTGCCCATATACAGCTCATGGGTCTTTATTTTAGTTAATCATTTAAAGGTTAAACAACAAATGCAGTCTTCACAGGTGAAGCCCAGGCATGAAGACGTTCAGATATATTAGAGTAGACATTCAGAGCAGGCATTCAGAGATATAAATTGTTTAAAAAAACAATTTAACAGGGCACACCTGGGCAAGAAGAAAGCCTTGTCAGTCACATATTCCCATATTTTTTGTTCGCTTGCAAAATGGGGGATTCATATTTATCTTTTAATCTACAACCCATATGTCTTCAGTGTAAAGGAAAAACAAAATAATTAGCCTTGTGGTTTCAGTATGTGCTGGGACCTGATTTTTATTATTTGACAGTCAGTAAATCATTCAGAGAAATCAAGATTGAAATATAGAGTGTGTAGAAAACTTTAGGAACATCATAAGGAGTGGGAAATCATGTCAAATTTGTAAACTGCATCTTACACTCCTGCTACCTGAAATGGTGGTCCCAGTGTCATGTAACATATACAATATACATTCCTAATAATAATCAATATATGCAATTTACATACCGAATAAGTGAATAAACTAAGAATATGCCCATATCTTAATTTGCCTGGAGTTCCTTAATAATCTTACCATCTTAAGGAAGATATCTGCACCATGAGCAAAACTGATTATGTCTATTTGGATTGATCTATACAAAGTTTGATAAAGATAAAAAGCTGACTTGGTTTAATATAAATTTAATCTAAAATTGCCATTTAT
>JAQLOM010000037.1:12316418-12331014 GCA_030068315.1 Chrysichthys thysi | reverse complement strand
TGGTGAAGGGCTGCAGTGATGGTTGTCCTTCTGGAACTTTCTCCCATTTCCACACAGGATCTCTGGAGCTCAGCCAGGGTGATCTTTGGGTTCTTGGTTACCTCTCTAACCAAGGCTCTTCTTCCCTGATTGCTCAGTTTGGCCAGTGCGGCCAGCACAAGGAAGAGTCCTGGTTGTCCCAAACTTTTTCCATTTATGGATTATGGAGGCCACTGTGCTCTTTGGAACGTTAACTGCAGCAGAATTTTTCTTTGTAATCAGCAAAGGTCTGAATACTTACGTCCACGATATTTCAGTTTTTCTTTAATAAATTTGCAAAGAATCTTATAATTCAGTGTTTTTGCTGTCATTAGGGGGTACTGAGTGTAGATTCATAAGGAAAAAAATAATTTGATTGATTTTAGTATAACGCTGCAACATTACAAATAGCGAAAAATTGAAAGGGGTCTGAATACTTTCTAAATGCACTGTATATGAATTAACTCACATTAGGGAGCTCTTTTTGCCTTGCCACAATTTCATTATTTGCACTTAATCAGTATCTCAACATCAATTTTCAGTTGGTTTTAAAAAGAAGCAGGCAAACAGGCAAGGTCAATAAAATGCCTTTTTTTTCTGACAAAAACAAAATTTAAAGCCTCTCTTTTCTAGCATCTTACAAAAGGTGTTAATTTTATACTTCCCCGCTGGCAATAGCCAACACAAAGGTTTGTGAAATACTGCTTTTTTGGCATAATCACTTTATAACAGGCGATTGCTGACATTCTTGTTCTATACATCACCTTTTTTTTGTCATTAAAGTTTCTTTAATGCATTTCCCTGACATTTAAATTCCAATTATAGTTTGACTTTCTGATGGCATGGCTCGTCAGCATTCAGAAAAAATGGACCAACAGTTCTTCTGAACCTCTGTAGTGAAATAAAGAAATCGAGTAGAAGGAATAAACAAGGTCATGTAAAAACCCTCTGCTTGTAAGGATGGCTCTCAGTGCCTAACCACAGATACACTTTACAGAGAAGTTCAACTAGACCCAAAATGGCAGCCTCAATAATGAAGAAAAGATTACTAACCTGCTTATGGTGGTCAGACTACAGTAATGAGTAAATGGTCCACAGTTTAAGGCCCAGGTTCAATGGTAATGTGCAACGCACATAGTAATGCATTCTGCGCCTGCCTGCTAGCCTACATATCAGCAGTGATAAATGAACCATGTCAAACAGTCTACATAAACTACACAAAGCTCTGCCTGCCACCTCAACAGCAAATCTTACAATTACAAAATGCCTCAGAAAAAAAACCATCTATTATTTTTCACCATAATTACACTGATATATAATAACTGATCACAAGTAACAAATTTATTATTCTATAAGGGGAAAACAATCTTACACCTGACCATTATTAGTCCCCATACTGTGTGCTGGCTATGCTAAAAAAAAAAAATAAATAAAAAATAAAAAAAAAAAAAAGGCCCTGCTGCCTTGTTTAACATCCCATACATCAGGAAATGATAACAGACCTGTACGCGTTTTACATTGCGCACAGCAGTTAGTTAACTCCGATAACTAATTGAAAAAATAAAGCCTCTCCAAAGGGGCAGAGCTTCACACATATGGCTGTCTTTGAGAAACATTACATTTCAGTCAGAACATCAATTTTTTCAAGAGCAAGGATCCTGATAGTTAAAAAAGTGAGCCTAGATTAGTTGAAAAGTGTTCAGTTTAACCCATTTAATCATCAATATTAAAATAGAATACAACCGAAAATAATATTTCCTACCCTTAAATGGTAGAGAAAAAAAATCACTTCAGAATACAAATCTTAATAAATTTTCAAAAAGCACATCAAGCTGATTCAATTCGATATAGCAACACTACCTTTAAACTGAAAGTACAAATTCTTTTGCTGAACAGTTGCTCGATTTCCTTTAATGTGTAAAAGTTAACATACTGAAAACTTAATTATAACAATACTTTTCTGAACCCAAAATGGCAAAAAAGGTGACTGACTTTATACTTGTTCATGATCAAGTGTCATAGTGAACACCTCAGTGTATTTTAAAGACTTTTCATGCATACAATGTAACATATGGTTCTATTTTATTGTAATGAATCTGTGCAAGTGTCCTACCAATAGTCATCCAGTAAAGATTAATATGCCACGGTCACCTAATTTTAAAATGAACAATTCAACACCATGCAGTAGATCTGGCTATGAATGTCTCTCTGGTAAATAGCGAAACACAAGTAACCGGCAACCCGGAGTACTGTTGATCTACTCTCAAGTCATATATTTAGCGTATTGTGATCCGAGGCATTTCCCGAGCTCAATAAAGGCATACAGACGTCAATCATGTCTCAGATAAATCACCTAAAAGATCTTTTCCTAAGGAAGAAGGAAGCACTAAGAATGCATGTCAGTTCATGACAGGCCAGCATTAATGTCCATCTGGAGGAGGAGAGGAGGCTGCACTGGTCTCAGGAGGAGGATCCGAGGTGATCTGATCATAGATGAAGCCGTAAAGACTGACATCAGGCCTGTGACTGTGACTGTTCTTCACTACAACATTAAAATACGTCTTCAGGAGGACATACAGTGCTCCTAAAAAGAGAACGATAGAATGAAAGTGAGAATTGTCAATATGTGAATAAGTGCATAATGGAGTCCAAAACAAACAAAAAACAAACAAAAAAAACTCTAATAGGCAGTGGCAGTTAAAGTTCTGAGCTGGTGATCTAAAGAGTACAAAATCCCTAGACAGACAAACCACCACTGTAAGTCCCTTAACTTTTATTTCCTCAGTTCGATTTTAGGATTGTATCCTGTCTCTATTGTCAGTAAGTTTGGATAAAAGCATCAGCTAAATTGATTAACATAAAAATGCTAACAAATGGCCAGATCTGATTATACAGTATATGCAAAGTAAGTAATAAAAGCACATCGCATACTGTTTATTCCTCCTGTACCTCAACAATTTGCCACTCTTTTTTTTTTAAGAAACATTTCTTGGTATTATATTTGAACCATTTAAGCTACACAGCAAACAATGCATCTATAGTTAAAATCCACAGAAAGTCAAGTGCTTCATGAAGTGCCCAAACTGCACAGTATCAGGATTTTCCTTAAGCTTGATTTGTCTGCATAATTATGCCCCAGGCCTACTTATGAAAATAAAGCATTTTATTTATATTTTTATAAACATTACAAACTCTGATCTGATGGAGGAAAAAAAAGACCTTGATTCAGAAAGCTTGTAAAAACTTGGAAGACACTCTCTTGAGGTTTGTCTGTTCCGTTACAGTAGGGTGGCAACTTGGTTATCAAAGGAACCGGTCTGTTTTAAAGGTCCACTATGTAGGAATTTGAGGATATCTATTTACAGAAATGGAGTATTTGTGCATAATATACTCATGGAATTCATAAGCATGTTTTCATTCGTGCCCAATTACTAATTATGAACTGTTGTTTTCATAAGCTTAGAATGAGCCTTTTATGTCTACATAGGAAGCGAGCGACATTGTCTGTTCCTTTACAGTAGGGTGGGCTACAAAGCCACCTCTACGGAGCTGCCATGTTGCCACCCTACTGTAACGAAACAGACAAACCTCAAGAGAGTGTCTTCCAAATTTTTTACAAGTGGCCGTGTAAACACAAGAAGGATAACAAAAAAGAAGAAAGGAAGACAAAGAAGAAGAAATAAGAGGAGTCAGCATTTGAGGGTGCTGGCTAACAAGTTTGAGAACCCAAATTTTGTCAAATGGAGGATCACACTTAATATTTAGCATTGAAAAAGCAAGGGAGTGTGAACATATGTACTTGGAAGTATGCTAAGGGCACCTAACGGCCACTGTACATTCTAATACACTCTTTGGAAACGGAGGGCTATGCGTTCATTAAGGTGCTTGAATTCTACATAGTGCACCTTTAAAATGTCTGTCATGATGACTAGTGTGTTCTTACCCACTGTAACTTGTTTATCGGTCAGAAACGTGTGTAGATCATGGACGTCCCTCATGAGTGCAGAGTCACCAAATGTAAAATAGGCCACGTCTCTTCCAGCCTCTGCTGCTGCCATAAGCTGCAGCAAGGCTGCGAAAACAAAGTTACATGTCATCAAACTGTATTAAGATTCACAAACCAATCAGTGCTAATGCACCATATGCTGGGGTGCACTGGCTAAACAGTCATACGTAACTACTTAATGTAATAACATTTATTATTTAGAGTAATCCAAAGAATAAGAGATCCATTTTATGGATCGTCTACGCAAACGCATTATTATTGCACACATACATTACTTAAGATATAATAAGAAACTGGCTTTCATTTTTGCTTTACAAAAAGGACCTGTCACTCAAAATTTCTAAAGGTAAATAATCCATGGCTAACGTTCCTTATTAAGACATTCAGTCTTAGTCATCCAGCATCAAACAGTCTGAGAATACTTTAAATATTTTAAGAGGCTTGATACAGCCCGTTGATTAATGAATAACATGCTAATGAGAGCTGCTGCCTACAATGAGTAATTCGTAATACCGCCGTCCCCCAACATGGAAATGCTCTTATGTATAAAGAGCTAAAATGGGAAGTGTAAAAATAACTGTATATTCAGCTGCACGGCTAATCTTGCTGGTTAGAGACTCCAAGCCTTGAAAGATTATAATACAGAAAATGGAAACTAATTTTCAAAGGTGATGATAAATTCAAATCCATCACAATTATGTACTAACGTTCTCCCACATGAGACTCTTCTGACTAAATAGAGAACAAATATATAGTCAAGGCTGAACAAATAATCACAATTTTAATTGATATAAACATGTGTCACACTTGTGGCAGCCCTCATTTACTGGTGAAGCTGATCAATAAGAAGAGAGTTGTAATTACCTCCTAAGTAGATAAATAGATGAGTGAGAGTAAGGTAATTAGATTATATAAAACAGAAGAAAGCTTCTCTTTTATCTCTTGTTCATACAAAAAAACTGAATGCTGAACATCTAGCACAATGACAGGGATATTTAACAGAGCAGAAGAGCTCTCAAAAGTGCACTACTCTAAATACCATATTGATATTATAATTAAGCGAGTGCAGTATCTGACGTGACATTTTCGGTAAATATTGACATTCTGTAGACAGTAAAAAGACCTTAATACGTACTTATGATCGCTTCGATGATCAATCGCTAAGCAACAGGAAGAAGCCTCTCTAAATCCCCTTCAGTGATACATTACCCCTTACTCACTGAAGAATTATTAACATAAAAACCTGAGCGGATTTTATCCCGACTTAATTGGTGAAGCCTATTTGTTCATGAAAACATGAAAACCAGATGTTCAATTATGTAGCACACCCTGAGCCATTCAGCCACTACCTTTGAGTCGTGTGTCTCCCCCAAATGCACCACACCCCCAGTTTCCTGTGGCAATAGCTGAGAGTTTCTGGGTGTCGACACCGTGCCGCACAAACCCACAGTACGCCTGAAAGAGAAAGACACAGACGCACACACACTAATAGTAAGCAGCAGTAACCCTGTGGGAAAGGATCCATGGATACACACCTAAGTGAATGCACAGTTAAGCCTGGAGCATGAACGCACATAAAGCATGCAGGATCTTTAAGAGGAGGACAGAACAGACTGGTGTGTGTAAGGCACTGTGACCTGTCAGAAATGGCAATCTGATTCCATTCATCATATAGGGCATGACATTTTGGGCAGAGGAGATGATGGAAACACATTTACCTTTGTCAAAATGCAGCACAGGAACAGCAGCTGTTCATTAACAGCAAAAGTGCACATATTTGCAACAGGCACAGAAATTGGATTTATATGCAGAGCTCTCTACTGACCTTGTTGAGCTCTCTTGTGATTTTCTCAGGGTGGAATTGCTCAAGGTAGTGTCTATACTTCAGCGCATCCACTGCCACAATCTCTGTACACCTTCTCTGCCACGCATCCCTGAGCAGGAGGGAGGGACATGATGAAAATTCTAAACATTAGGGACATTATAAAATTCATTAGCCAGCTCACTGGGCAAGCAAAAGCTCCAGTGTGTTTGCCTAGTCCCATGTTATGATTGCCCAGCTGTCTAAGTAACCAGGCTAAAAAGCAGCAACTAAGATGATTTAACTCCAATGTATGATGAGCTAATTGGAAAAGAGAAGAGCAGCGCACCGCAGAGAAATATATGAACCAGTTGAACTGTTCTCCATTTTAACAAACATATAAAATGAAACGTGTTCTTTGCGAAAGTCAATAGGGAGTAGAGTTTTTCCTTTGTTGTAGTTGGACGGGTGAAGTAAACAAATTGCAGGTAATATAACAATAACCTTCTGCACCTATGTGTCTGTGGAGCTACTGTGAATAAAAAACCTGGCTAGCATGAAAAAATACTCTGCCTGTCCAGGGCTGCTGGGATTATAACTTGTCTATCCCCGTAGTAGAAAGCTCAGTATTCAGAATATTAAGCTTATTTTTATTTTCTCTCCTTGTTACCTCGGTGTCTCATCTTTGTGGCTGGCCTCCCATTTGTAGCTCTCTGCATAGCCAGAGTACTTACTGTACTGCTCGGTGCCTGCACATACAGAAAACAAAAATAACTGTATTATAAAAAAATCACTTTGTTGCCAGCATTTAGCATTATGTAGAGGATTCATTTTAATACAAACGGTTCATATCAAAGCAATCAGCACAGGTCATGGCTTAAAAAACAAAACAAAACAAAACAAAACAAAACATCTTTACTTCCCACACCCAAAGCTGGGCCTACAAGATTAAAGCTTTGATGGCATAGGGTGTATTCCCAGCTCAGTGCCAGTACACCTGATGAGCTGGATTTATTTTAAAAAAAAAATGGTTAGACTGCTTGAGAAGGTAAGGGAACAGAGGGTGGGAGACTAAGTTGCGGTTCTTGTTTTCCCTTTCAATATCATTGAAAATATCGGCAGCTGTTCTTTGGTGAGGACAGGCCGGGTTGAAGAGCGCCATGGAAAAGTGCACAAGGACATATCCTTCATTACCACGCGTTAGTGTGTGCAGCTGCTCAACAAATCTGACTAGTCTAATAAGATGATGGCATCATCCGTAGAAAATTATTTTTCAGATCCTGCCATGTCCGAGACAACGACATTGATTGTCCTGTTTTGTGTAACCACGACTGACCTTTTCAGTGGTCTACCGCAAATCAATTAAAAAAAAAAAAAAAAAAAAAAAAGGGATTCAAAGTCTTGGCCGATTTGCTAATGCCTGCATACTGCCAAAAGGGTGTAAACACACAGGTATGATTCCATAGCGACAACAATGTCAAAAGGTCAAAAGCTTCAGGATCAAACATTGTCACACAAATCACTTTTCATCTTGATCCAGTGTTGTTGTTTTTTTAATTCATTCAGAGTGGTGGTTGCAGAGGCAACAAACTGAGATGGTCAGCTCAGAATTCTGTAATCCCAGCCACAGATTCCAGGTCATCCTGGGGAACCCACATTCCCAAGCCAACTGTGATATATAAACCGATAACTTTTTCGTGTGCTTTTGTTTTTGCTAGACGGACTTTATTAATCCACAAAGGGGAATTTGGTCACCCAACTACCTACCATTCAAACCCATCTATCTACCTCAACTTGTTCCTTTCAATTCACACTAAGGCTCTCGTAGACTACAGCGCTCCTCACCCTATCATGAACACCACCCCTGTGGAGGAGTCTAATTTCCACTGCCTGTGTAATCTTATTCTTTCAGTTATTATCCACAGCTCAGGACTATCTTGTTGTAGTGAAGTGGCTACATCACTGGGAGTGCATGTGCCATTTCTAGTACGCCTCTTTTGAGGGACAGATCTAAGGGGAGAGGACAGACAAAGAGTGACCATAATGACCCCCCATTAATGTACCTTAATGCACCCTGCTCAGATTAAGGTTCCAGGACCCACTCCTGTACACAGGCTGGTGTTCGCATACATAACTTGCTTGGGCTCAGTCCAAAATGGCAATGTGGAGCCAGTTCATCAGCCATGACCAAGATGAAGGCTGGGGGTTGGTTGGAGCAACGCCAGCCGAGACACAGACATATGATTGATGGTCTTTGGTGCATTAGACCATTACAGAAACGCGCTATGAACAGTCAGAATGAAAATGTTATTTCACCAAGAAAGACTGGTTAATATGGTGAAATTTCTGTAAGGAGACATTTATTTAACATATGTGGAAAAGATTTTACAAGAGTCTTTTGTGATTTTTCAGTAACATGCATTTGTTTTGCAATATTAACTTCGAGAGAGGAAAAAAAAATATAAACTGGTTGTTAAACAAATATCTACTGTAACATAAGTGATAAATAGAGCTAACTCGTCTCATAGACGTTCAAAAATTTTGGGATAATATCAGGTCACATCAACTGCCCAACTATATTTAAATCAACTTTACATCTGTCTCCAAAAACACAGGACAAACAGGTGCTTCTCGGCACTCTTCCAGTTGGCTGAATCTGAGTGAGTAGGAGATGGTTTAGGTGGATGAGGAATGACTGGATCTAGTAGTGCACAGCTTCTTATAACAGACCCCAGCCTCTTCACACGCCTGCAAGCAGGACATGCAAGGCTGTATACAACTTCTCCCACTTCATATTCTCCACCACAGATGTCATTTATCTTCTCTATTTGGTTTGGTTTCAAAACTCACCCAAGTAACAGGATTAATCAGGCGGACAGCTCTGAAAGTCTAGCTTTCTCTCACACCAGCGTTATTTCATGAAGTAAGACAGATTAATCGTATCTCAAGAGGATTTTGAAGACCAATGTAGAAAATCAATGAAACTCAAATGGAGGAGGCATAAACTAAGACAACTGCCACATATTTTATGCATAAACTGTGTAAGATGTTGACAATTTTAAAAGATAAAGCTGTACGACAAACAAATGTACAAAGACCAAGATAGTAGCTTGCACATTAGCCTGGGAAAATAAAGACAATTATGTCACTGTTCCAATACCTTTGGAGGGGGACTGTTTATTAAAAAATGAGCCAGACGTGGTGCAGGTTAGCTATCCAACAAAAATGTCCTGTACTGTCATTGACAGGAGTGAACAAATCAATAGCCTAGGCTGCTAGGATAAGCTAATTTCATGTTCTAGCTATTAATTTTTTTAATTTAATTTTTTCATAGTGGCCCAGTAGACAAGTAGCTTTAGCACAAGAACAGAAAACTCCTATGCTTTACTGGCAATCTTTTTATTTGGCTTAATTTTTCAACTTCACAGTGGTGCAGCACATCTCAATACTGTAACTATAGCACACCCCAAAGACTGCTGCACTACACACATCAGCTGAGGTGTGATCTAAAAATTATTCTTATTAGATGCCTTAATTAGTGTGCAGGGATTACGGGATATTGTTTCTTAATCAAGAACACACACATACAAACCAAGATCAAATACACCTTTTACATCTGATTTGAGGTCAGGACACCACATCTCACAACCGTAACACTCGCAAACAACTTGCTGTATTTGCTTGCTTTGCCAAGGGCACAAATGTGCTACTTTAGAAACTTTAAGAGGATAATCACAAACTTGTTCATTTCCCCCTTATACAAGAGAGAATACAAAAGTAAAGGCAATTTAAAAATTTCGTGATAACCCACAGAACAAGAGACAAAACACGGGAGTGGAGACATCCGTGTTCTCTGGCTTAGAAGAAATTCAGAAGTCAGCCTTCTTCCAAGAAAATCATGTTAGCGTTCTTTCAGGACATGAAGGGGTCTATTCTGGTTCATTTCCAAGTGCATGGGCAAACGGTGCAAATTTCTGTGCATTGCTGTGAAATTAACTTAAACCTGCAATTCACAGAAAAAGAAGAGGAAAGTCTTGATGCACCATGATGATGCATGAACTCATGCAGCTGCAGCGACAGTAAAGAGAGTGAAACGGCTTGGGTTCAAATCTCTTCTACATCCTCCTTACAGCCCGGATCTGGTGCAGAGTGGTAATCACATCTTCAGTCCACTGAAGGAGGTGCTGCACCGTCACAGATTCACCTCTGATGATGAAGTAAAGGAAGCGGTGCTCACCTGGCTTCGGGAGCAGCCGAAAAAAATTCTTCTCTGCGGGAAAACGGAGGCTAGTTGAGCAATACAATAAATGTGTTGTATTGCTTGGGGACTATGTAGGAAAAGTGATATGTTCACTTTCTCACAGTTATTTCTATGAAAGCCATTAAATGTATTTTGCCTTTAACTTTACTCAGGAAATAACTACCTAGATATGGCAAGGGCTGTCTCATTCTTACACACCCACAGCAGGTGCAGGCACCTAGATTCAGTGTGGAAGCTGTATTGAAAGATTGATGTGGTGTTTAGGATGCAGGATGCAGGACACTAACTCATGACCTGGGTTTTTCTTCAGAGCTGCTGCTCAGTGAAGGAGCAGCCTCTACAGAGCGGGGAGGGTGTGTGCAGTGTGTTGACTCAACACGGAGTTGGAGGGTGAAAAATAAGGCAATTCGGCTCGGGAGAAATGAGAAATAACAGGCCAGCCTGGAGTGAATCAATGTAATGGATTTACGTTCAAACTGGATGGAGAGGGGAATGGACGAGGAATGAATGGAACCCAATGCATACATACGCCTCAGTGAGCAATGGCAAATAATTTGCTGAGAAAAAAAAATTACAGATGGTCAACTCCATTCATGGATAGAGAAGTGCTGACAACTAGATAGTTTTATGGGAGAAACAACTGACTGAGAATGCTACTTATGTAAAGTTTGATTAATTGTTGCATCATGACGCTTGAATTGGGCTGAAATTCTGGTTTGAGGAAGCATTTCCCTCATGCTGAAAGAAAATAATCTGGGGGAGTATCAGTCTATTAAAAAATAATTCAGGGAAAACGCATCAGACCGCTGACTGGAGGATCAGATTGATCAAATCAATGGAGAGGTAGGAAAGAACAGCAGGAAAGGAGGAGCAGATGTATGTGTGCGCGCGCGCTTGAAGCAAAGAGAGAGTGTTTGAGAGACAAGGGAGCAAGAGACAAAATAAAAGGCAAGAGTGAAAAGAAAAAAGAGAAAAAGAAAATAGTGTAAAATCAAATCATCTGTTTACCTGTGATGATAAGGCACTCGTTGTGTTCCAAGGCCTCGGTAAAAAGACGTGAGACAATAAGCTCTGGGTTGATGAGAAAGCGAATCTCCTCCTGGACCAACCCTCCTCCTGTTACTCCTCCTCCTACCATCCGGTTAGCAAAGTCCACCTGCAGAAAGAACACGCAGGCACACACAGCTTCGATGACAATGGTAACAAAGATCATTAGCATTTACATTTCTTAGCCATGATATCAGCCATCTTGAACATAGGCCCGATACCAGATGGTTTCCTATTCATTTTCTCTGTGCCCTACATAGGGCTTTGCATATACCAGCACAGTGTAGCATGTCATTTGAGTTCACAGTTGATCTTCTCTTAAGTAAAGTGAAAGATAAAGTTTTAACTTCGCATTTTCACTAATGTTTGCACACTTGTTTGAGCATGTGCCCTGCCATAAAACAAATACACCAGCCTTTATACACCTTAAAAACAATAATAATAATAACAATAATAATAATAAAGAGAGCAGATTTCAACATCTGGTTCATGAAACGCTCATACCATGAACATTCATATTTGTGACCTGAGCGCAGATGTTGAGGATTCAGCTTCAGCTGTGCGGACACACACTCCTGCAAGATCCCATATGTACATCATATGCATATGACGACCCATATTACCCTCATATACATCTCATTTACCTGAGTCATGCATCCATTTATGCAAGAGTTGTGGCTGTAAGCCACTAAAAAGAATGCATTCCATAGACTATAGATATCTATGATACAAGGAAGTAAATTGTGCAGGAAAAAATGAATAAAATGACAGAATTATTCTTTTCTGTAGCCTCAAAAAATGGTTCATTAAATCTACAAAATCATGAAAAGTTATAACTTAAAAAAAAAAAAAAAAAAACCCCACACACATCGATAACCGCAGTGAGCATCTGAATAGCCTGGGTGTGTGTCCCAGACTCTGCCTCTAGGTTAGTGCTACAAGGTGCCAACTGTTCAATCAAGCTCCAAGAGATGCACGTTTCCTGATGCACATTCATTATTTACTATTATTAATCCTTAAGAATTTCAGGTTCCTGAAACCTGTTGCAGTGTAAAGCCATTTTGCAGTAGAGGGAAAGAAGGGGGTTGGGCTGCTGGCTATTCTCATTGATCAGGAGACTGAGTTTGGGGTCAGGATACTGAAAGTCTTTTCAGCACTACTGACATACTGTCAGCCTATCCCAAGCTTCCGGAAATATCCATCAATCCAGCCTGCAGGACATCAGACCCACCCCAGGGGGACCTCCCAGGGTTGCTCATGTGTGCATCAGCTGTCAGCATATGCTCCACCCGGACAGAGGAGAGGGGAGAGTGAGTGAGCTGGCATGACAAAGGTAGACACTGACTACAATAGTGTCAAGACACTAAAACCCAAAGTGGGGCAAGGCTGAAGAACATCAACTCTGTAATCACGAGGCAATATATAAGTCCTGCAGGAAACGCTTCAGCTGCAGTTAAATAGCAATAGAAAAACACAGCACTTCAGGAGCAGGAACATGTCCATTTTCATACTTTGACTTTAAAGTCCATTTTAAATGAGACCACTAATACAGCTGGTTAACAAACTATAACAGTACCAGACCATAGCTTTCACGTTCCCCATTTATATAAGGGACAATACTGTTAAAGCATCTTTGTTTAATGATTGTAAGAATACACACGCATTATACACTGTAGGTACGCTAATCATAATACAGTGGAACCTTGGTTTGCGTGCATAATTTGTTCTGGAGACATGCTTGTAATCCAAATCACTCGTATATCGAAGCGGGTTTCCCCATAAGAAATAATGGAAACTCAGATAATTCGTTCCACAACCCACAGATATTTATATAAAAATTATTAATACAAAATGTAAAGTAAAAATACATAAAACAAAATATCCTGCACTTTACAAAATGTAAAGTGAATATACAGAAAAGAAAATAACCTGCACTTTAGCTTTGAAAAGAATCGTGGCTGGTGTGAGGGAGACGAGAGAGTGTCAGAAACAGGAATATCAAAGGCTACAACAAAAACATGGAAACTGGAGTACAAACTAGAGTCAAAACCTGAGCAAGGTAAACACTAGAACATGGTTTGGCAATAGTGCGGGGAAATGCAAACTAATGCTTTGCAAACTTAGCATTCATGAGTCAGTCTATTTATAGTTTATATAATCAGTCCTAATGCAGAACACCTGTAGTAACCCACGTGATGCGTGAGCATGGCTAAATCTATTCTTGAGCAGTACGAGTCCTCCGGCATGCACAGCTGTTGGGAGTGCCCGAAACGGGTGTGCTGCATGTGCGCTCCGCGGGGAGAGGAGAGGAGGATTATTGCGTGTTACTTTCACAACTCACGGAATCACTGCAGTCTGTTGGCTCACTGGAATCATTTTCTTTTCATGTGACTTTAACAAGGAAACTATCCAATAATAGCTGCTTTTGTCTCCTTTTGAGGTTTTCGCGGAAATGCCACATTACATCGTCATTAAACAGATGAGTGAGCACACACACTATATATCTAGAATATGCTAGCACGGAAGCCACAATCCTGCAGTGAGTGAGAGAGAGAAGTTGTGATCACGTGAGTCTCGGCAAACGAATACTACTCGTATTGCAAAACCTCGCTTGGTAACCAAGTCAAAATTGATTACATTTTTTTGCTTGTCTTGCAAAACACTCACAGAGCAAGTTACTCGCAATCCAAGGTTCCTGTGTATTAGCAATGAATCCAGTTTTATTGAGAACAAATCCTTTGTTACACATAGGTGTAGTGTACCTTCAGCAATATTTTTCATGGTGTGACTTAATACTAATGGGCAAAACAATAAAGATCAAATCCAAAGAGTTGAGTCCAAACTGAATATTTAGTGTAAGAGCAGATGTTGGGGCGGTCAATAAACTTTTATACACAAGTTGCTAGAAAATGTTCATGAAGCTTTGGATAATTCATGCCTTCAAAGATAGAACTACTTTTTCAGAAAATGTCTCCTGACTTTCAACCTTTACATGCTAATGTACTTTACTGACAGAATTAAACATCTACTCTAAGACCCTTATTATAAGAGCAGGTTTTTATTTCCCCAGTATGGTGAAATACGTGGACATTATAATATAGGATAATCCTGTTACAGAGATCATGCGCATATATAATGCTCAAAACTATTCTAAGAAGTTCCTGCTTTTTAGCTTAAGAGAATGTTGCATGTTGACTTGATTAGGAGAGACAAATAAAGCACAACTCGTGTGTGCAGTAAAGTCCTCACCTGCAGCATGCCATATCCCTGATCCTCAATGGTCCCCTCGCAGGAGATATGAAGCCGTGTGAGTCGCGTAGCCAAGCTGAGAGAAAAGAGAATAGCAAGAACACAGCGTCATAAAGCACCCCAGTCCTCTGGGAACCTACAGTTGTGGTCAAAAGTTTACATACACTTGTAAAGAACATAATATCATGGCTCTCTTGAGCTTTCCGTTACTTCT
>JAQLOM010000037.1:12190534-12202878 GCA_030068315.1 Chrysichthys thysi | reverse complement strand
GGTTTCCTCCGGGTACTCCGGTTTCCTCCCACAGTCCAAAGACATGCACAGAGAGGATTAGGCTAATTGGCTACTCTCAATTGACCCTAGGTGTGAATGTGCGTGTGAGTGGTTGTCTGTCTCTGTGTGGTGACCTGCCCAGGGCGTATCCTGCCTCTCACCCGATGTCAGCTGGGATTGGCCCCGGCTTCCCCCCGCGACCCTGAACAGGATTAAGCGGCAGAAGACGAATAAATAAAATAAATAAAATATATCATGCTGTGAAAATAATGTTCAGAGGCAAAACAACACACAGCGCAGGTGGACTGAAGCCAGGGGGCGCTCACGAGCTCTTGTGCACACTGTGAGACTGTAATACAACTGACCGAAGATTTATTAAGCTAATTCTACGCATCACTCTACCTCATAGCGTCACTGATGTATTCATGGCGGGTAAAAACACTGCAGATACCTGTTCATTTCTGGAGGAATGAAGATTATTTCTGCTAAATCACTATACTGACGATATGAGCAGTCATATCACGATAACGATAATTAATCGATAGATCGCCCAGCCCTAAAACAAAGAGCTCTGAAATAATTGTGCTGGAACATGTACCTGAACTGAAACTAGAACGCGAGTGGCCTGCACAGAGCCCTGACCTCAACCCCATCAAACACCTTTGGGATGAACTGGAACACAGACTGTACAGCAGGCCTTTTCGCCTGACATCAGCGCCCAACATCAGTAATGCTCTCGTGGCTGAAGGAGCAGAAATTCTCACAGCCACTTTCTCAATTCTAGCAGAAATTCATCCCAGAGGACTACTACCCTCCAACCTTATAGCAGCAAAGAGGGAACCAACTTAGGAATGGGATGTTCATTAAGCACACATGGGCATGAGGTCCACATACTTTTAGCCATAAAGTGTGCATTTGTTGATATGGGTTTTTTTTTGTTTTGTTTTTTAAAGTGTGAGATTTGAAAGCCAAAATGTGAGACTTGAACATGTCTGCAGAATACCAAATTTGATTTCCTTTTTCATGCACATGAAAGCACATGAAAGCGGTTGATGCCTCAGGTGAAGATGCTGGGACTCATTATGCAAGAAAAACTGGAGCTAATTCCACCTATCTTTCAAGCATGCACAGCTCCTGGAAATGCTGTGCATGCCCATGTGTATAGAAGAAAAGTATTTGGTAACTTGTCTTTGAGGTTAACGCTCTTTTGTCCATCCCAAGATCCTTTTCCAGATCCAACTTAACGTGCGCCCAATGAGCTCCTCCAGTCCTGATCATTTTATTTCCCTCTCACTCCATCAACCCCTTTGCTGATAAAGATTCAAGCACTCCCGATACGCAAACCCTGATGGGAGATGCACTTGGACAGTTACACATCAACAGTCTTTTAAAAGTCCCTTACTTCAAGATCAATCGATTGAGCAGAATGATCCAGACCACGTTTCAGCCGTCGGATCAATAGACATCTTCACGGCTTCCACTCCTGCACTTGCCCTTGCAGCTCGCTTTCCTTCGCAGGGCTGTTCGGTGAGCAGAACGAGACGAGACAGTACGAGGTGGGATGGGGTGGCGCAGTTCAGAGCAACCGCAAAGAGAGTTAATGAACCTGCACCAGTCAGCATGGCGTCCATCTGTTTCTTTAATCCGCATAACCGTTGCCCATGCTGCGCTAGGGCACAATGCCATGACAGATAAACCTGACTCGCTGCTGCCATATACGGACAGAGGCTGCGAGCAGCTTACTGTGGATGAACTCTGGTAAAGGGGCACTGGGCTGGCCAAACATGCTGACTAGTTTGAGACAGAAGGCTAAGTGTGGCCTGGCTGGGTTTAACTGCTAAGAGCTCAGCTCACCTGCTACTCACAGCAGTGTGCCAGAGTACAAGTGCAGTGAGCAGAGGGGTGAGAGTGAGGCCGGCCACGGTACCCATCTGTTCATCCGCAGGTGAGAGGCCGGGGGGGAACAGACTTCCATATACATACATATGCATACATGTACAAATGTAAATGTTTAACAAGCGCCCACAGTGTTGCCACGGTAACGTTAACACGCGTGCTTATGGGTATCTCCACAACCGTCCACAGTAAAATGTGTGGAGAATCATAAACATATTAATAGGCTTGGATGATAACAAGGCTTTTATAAACTGCTCATTATCATGATATGGAACTACAGTATTGTGATGAATGATATTGTCATTGAACTAATGCAACATGGACGCTTAAACTAAAGTCTGAACTTTCGTAAACGCTGATATTACTACCAATATGGACCAAATTCTATTATTATTAAAATTATTAAGGATACCTTGATTAATTGAGTTATAACATGCTGTAATCCATAAATTATGCTGTAAACTTTTTTTTTTTGCACATTCCTTCCGTTCAGCATTATGGGATGAGTGAACCGCCCTTCGTAACTATTAAACTGGTTTACTGGAAAGCAGTAAGGGTTACTACTTTAGAAATAGCTAAAGATATTGCTATGTTTATTATTTATTTATTTGTTTGTTTGTTTGTTTGTTTATTTATTTTTATCACCTAACATTTACTTCAGAAAAACTTTGACATGTCATACATTTTTCAGTTTACATCGCCTGGGCGTTCTTCACCAGGATCTATGCTATACTCTTTCACAAGCTTCATAGTTGCATGTCTATGGTTTTTAAACTTATGCTCTGGTACATTTACGTAAGTGCTGCAATATTCTGCTTACATAATTAAGCATCAAATTTCTAAACTAAGCATCTGTGAGACTGCTAAACTACAAGCAACACCCCTACAGAAGCTGTGCTCTGCCTACATAAAAGGCTAAGAACGAAAACATTAAGATTTTGCAAGAAAGATAACAAAGAATGTAGGAATTTGCAATGTACTGATGGATTTAAAAGTATCACGGCATATAGTAATACTGATTATCAAAAGTATTTGCTTATAATTTGATTAAGTAAAGTCACCTTTCAGAGTTGGGCTGATTCGCTGAAATGCACATAAGCCCACATGTGCAGGTGTCTAATCAGACACACACAAGAGCATGAAGGTTGTGTGAAAGCACATGCTGATCTATCCTGTAAGTGTAACTTCACCATTACACTTCTCCCAGCTATAAACCTCTAAAAGCTAATCCAAATTCTCCTCTTCTTCACCTCAGTCAATAAATCACTTGCTCACTTGTTTCCTCCATCACCCTAAGTCAGGCAAAAAATCTGACAGAAACAGATGAAGGTAGTATCTTCGCAGGATGCAATTAAAAGGCTGAAAAAGGCTGATAAAGGATCATTACAATGAATGAGCAAAAGGAGTGAGGGGCGGTGTATAATTCCAGGTGGACTGTAGGCTTCTCACTGAAGGCCCAAATACACTTCAGTGCTGAACACATACACATCTGTGAACGCATGCACACTGCAACTTTAATACCTGCCTCACCTACTAGGAACGGCAAACAGCGTGGTCTAAAACTATCTACCGAATAGGACAAAGACAGGAACACAAAAGGTGTGTGTGGTAATTTGCATCTTAAGCTTCTTTAAAGTCTAATGCTAATGTTGGAAGAAGAAGAAGGAGCCAAGAGGAAGAAGAATGTTTTAAAATAAGAATTCCTCTTCTGTATTTCTTACTGTGACTATCTCACCTAGTGAACACTCAGTTTCGCATATGCTTAGTCCACACAGATTGTACGCATGACGAAGTTTGCGTCATGCACACCATGCATGGGTCGCATCCACTGAAGTACACTTGGGCCTTTAGGGGGCTCTGCACTCTGAAGGGCCAAATAGAGTTGGCAGGCAAGAAAAAAAAAGCACCTACTTCTGCTAAAACAATCATTTGATATGTACCTTTAAACGCATTGCACTTCACGGTAGTTTGACACATCAAGATGCTGTAAGTATAGTATGAGCTATTCATTCAGGATCCCAGAAAGCTGCGCTACATACATCAGCCAAAGTGCAATCTGCAGGTACCGGGGACAAACAGAGGAAACCCTGGGGAAACTCAAGAGCAAAATAAAGTTAATACACACTGTCACCTTGCGATTAAATGTATCAAGCGAAAATTCTGACACTAGCCAGACTGAAACAATATTTTCTGTGTGAGATGTTGAGAGAGAACACCAAATTAGTCGGTGAGTTCAGAGATGCTTTTCTGCTACCCATGTTGGTTACTGGCGGTACTGTAACCTTCCTGTCAACTTCAACCAGTCTGGACAGACTCCTCTGACCCCTCTCAATAACATGTCTACCCACAGAACTGTCTCTCACCTGATTTTTATTTCCCTCACCATCCTGTCTCACCTCAAGAACCTGCTGTGCGAAAAAAAAAACACAGGACTGGGCTGCTGCCACGTGAATGTTCAGGTGTTCCTTATAAAGTAGTCATAGAATTTATATTTGTGTTCTGAACTGCAATGATGGTTGTAACACTTCAGCTATAATGTTTTCAATAAAATGCATTCACACTCGTGCATTCTTGTTGACTCTTGTGGTAAACCAGCTGACGAATTCCCCCAGGGCAGCAGTAGGCCACACCGGACTGGCTGTTTAACAGAGTAAGACTGTGTGAGGTCTCCTGCGCATCTCTTTGTAATGCTGCTTCATCACACACCACTGACCAACAACACACATTTCCTCCACAACAATGACAAACCAGCTGCTCTGTGTGTGAGCACGCATGTGTGTTTGTGTGGATGCCCTCTCTGGGGTGTTAAGGACTCCTCCCCACAGTGGCATGGATACCCCAGCAGAACCCTAATAAATACTCTCCCCTCCCTCGCACATCCCCCAGTGACACCACCCACAATGCTACCCTTGGGGCAGATGGGAGCCATAATAGATGTTAAACTCCGAGTGATAGGATTCTCCACGCTGCCTTCTAAAAAGCCGTTCCAAAACCCCCATGCCACAGTGCTGAGGCACATAAAGGCACAGACAGACAGAGAATGATTGCATATGAAGCAAAAGAATATGAAAAGCAGACTTGACGGGCGAGACAAAACAGTCAGGAGCTACATTCGAGATGTTCTTACAGAGATTGAAACATGACTAAATAGTCTACGTGCTCATTGATAAAACCTTCCATGATTGAAGATTTCTGCATGAGCTTTTCCTCACTCAGATATTTCACCCAACATCTCTGTGTCAGGCATACATAAACATACCTATTTCCAACATTTAAACTGGCTTGGAGTCTAATCTCAGGGTTTGTTCAGGACTTTCCTTTGAAGTAAAAAAAAAAACAGCTAGGGATATGAGGAAAAAAGATTTGCATGGCCCCAAAATGTCACATGGCCCCAGCAGGACGTACGGACCCCTAAAGAGGCGTTCTGCAATGCTTTCTGAATGCATATTAAAACCACTGGGGGGCTGTGACCACAATGGTATGAATTACAGAAACCCCACAGATGCCAGTGCTCCCTGGGAAGATGGTAGCTTGAGAAAATGGTTTAATATCCCATTCAACCCTGTAAACTATTATTTAGTTACTGATCCTAAAGCTCATTATTCAGTAGCTACCATGAATGTTTCAGTTCCTGAGGTGAAATAATAGGAGAATGTACGTAGTTGAAGGAGGCCACTTGTGACCTGATATGTAGGTTTAGAATGAAATATGGGAAAAACCCAGACAAAGTCCGTTTGGATGAATTCTGGAAAACAGCCAAACATGAAAGCTTTGGGGTTTTCAGCCTATAACATACATTGAGACCTCTACTTAACTTAACTTACATAACTGCAAAATTCACAGTGGCCGAGGAGCCCGATTAACAAATACAGCAGCAAATGCAGCCAGTTTGTCTAAAGATCTCCAAAACCTAGGTGTAAAGATCACTAAAACCTATGAGTGATTTTCTGACGCAATAAATGTCAGGCTTTTATCAAGTTGTTGTATAGGTGTGAGCTATAGTGAAATGAAATTCAGTTTGTACTCAATAGCTAGCTGTTTGCAATGCTCCTGTGCTTTCACATCATCATCAACACATAGAAGAGCGCTTGCATACTCTGTAATGACGACGGTGTAAATGTAGTCAACAGACCAGAACTGACTGAATTAATCAAGTGAATTAATTTCCTACCGATGTAAAAGCAGACATGGTATGTTTACATGATGCAATGACTTTCACTTCAGGTGAAGGAACAGAGACAAAGACTGATGTTGATGATGTTGATAGTCAAAGTCATGACCTATTCCTCTTTGCAAACTTACATTCGTTCAAATTTAGCAGTGATATTGTTTCTCCAAATGGGACGTGTCAACACAACAAGCCCAGTGTTCCAAAAGCTCATTCTGAAATACAGCGATTTGAAAGCATGTATGTCAAAAAAAATAAATAAAAATCAACCACATATTGTTTGTCTAATTTTGTATAAATACATTCCTTAATCTATAACTGTATCTGTCACCGAATAACATATACATAAAACATATAAATATGACATTGTATGCCAAATAATTATTTGTTATGTATAATTCCAATTTACACATCAGACTTCACAGCTGATTTTCCCACAACTTGATTTTCTGATGAGAAGGTGATCATACCTTAAACATTTTTTGCTCATCTCTGGATTGGCTACACCAAATTTAACAAATGATCCCTTTTTTTTTTTAAAGATAATTAAGATAATAACTGTAGATTTAGTAGGGAGACCATATGTCCTCTTTTTCCCCGGACACGTTCTTTTTCTTAGACCTAAAGAATTTTTGCACAGTGGTGTAGTAGCTAGCTCTGTTGCCACACAGCAAGGAAGTCTGGGTTCAATCTGCGCAGCCGACTGGGGCCTTTCTGTGTGGAGTTTGCATGTTCTCCCCGATCGTGTGTGGGTTTCATCCGGGTACTCCGGTTTCCTCCCATAGTCCAAAGATATTCAGAGGAGCTTAGGCTAACTGGCTACTCTAAATTGTCCATAGGTGTGAGTGTGAATGGTTGTCTGTCTCTGTGTGTTGGCCCTGTGGTGGATTGGCAACCTGCCCAGGGTGTACCCCACTTCTCGCCTTTAGTCAGATGAGACCGGCTCCAGCTCCCCCCACCCCGGACCCTAAACCGGATAAAGCGGCATACAAAGTGAATGAATGAATTAATTCGCCATTCATTCTATGGATGTCCATCTGCCTCATGCCACCATCCTGCCCCCAGTGTCCTCCTTTTTGAGGACCAAAATATGATCACCCTAAGTTTATAATATCCAATAAAACTAATTTTCACCTTTTGCCTGATTGGACTCATTTTGTGATGACATGCCCCGAATGTAGGTTAGGTTACAACTATAGAAGTAAACCGACTTCTGCTGATCTCAGTTCAGGATTTTTTTTTCAAAATTATGCATTGTAGATGTAAATGCCTGAATTTGCCCAAGTGAAAGGTTTTCCCAAGACACAACACATATAGGAAAATAAGCTGAGACGATACATATGGTATCATACATGAGCAAATCCATTAGGTCAGAGTGTAATGAACAAAGCCATCCCCGACGGTGATTACTCCTGAATGCCTGCATCGCCTGCTGAGCAGTTTGGATCCACCTTTCAATCAAAATCAGTCTATCAAGCATATCAGAACAATTAAAAGCAGCAGACACATGGCTCACCAGAATGAGAGAAGACATGCTCATTCTCATGAGTTAATGAGTTTGAGGTGGCTGTAATTAGGACGTGCAGTGATCTGCGTGTGTTGACAGGTGCGAGGCAGTTCCACTAAATTCCTCTAAAGCAGAGAAGACGAGACAGAAACCCAGCCAGAGACAAACTTGGGCTGGCTCACATGTATGCTGCATAACTCACTGTACTGTGACTGTAGTTTCCTTCTGCGGGAAGTCAAACAGCTTTTCTTTGTGGAGAGTGAAGTTATTAAGTCAGCTACCGCAACTGGAAAATAGTCCAAGAGGAGCTGTAAAAGGCCTGTCATAACTACAGCTCTGGAAAAAGTATACAAACTATCACATGCCAGCTCCAGGCACTATTGTTCAGACAGGACTGAATAGAAGTGTGACTATGAAAAGAGAACAGAGGCCAAGTAAACACACACACACACACACACACACACACACACACACATAGTTGTCCTCAGAAGTGGAGAGCGCAGGCTCACCCCCCTCACCCCACACACAGTGGCAGAGAAGAGCCTCTTCCAGCCCTTCCATTCAAGCCGGGCACAAAGCCACCCCACCGAGTCATTCTTCTGTAGACCCTGTCACTCTCCACCCATCTGACCCTCCTCCCACACCCACATACGCACATACACTCTCACATACGCACACCGCCCATCTGCTGTAAACCCTAGCTGGGGTGAAGAGTCTCCCTCTCTTCTTTTCTTATTCATCCATCCTCTGTTCATCTTCACTTCATTAAAATCTCCTTCTTTCCTTTCCCGTCACCCACCCCGCCACCTCACTGTGTCCTCGTCAGCCTCCCGTTTCTCAGCTCTTCTCCCGTTCGTGTCGTGCCTGTGTTCTTAAAGCACGGGCTCAGGAATAAGTGTGTGGTCTTTGTGTTCCATCTAAGAACAGCTGCGGTGATGTCCGTCACTCGTTCTGACAGACTTTTGCGCCTAACAAAGAATGAAAAATTGAGCTGTAACCATGAGATTCACAAGTCAGTTCCCTCTGTAAGCACTCTTTACAAGAACGATGGCAATCAAACGCATGAAAAGTCAGACTCAATGGGAATTCAAGCTTTGTATTTTATTTAGGTTTCCTTTTCTCAGATGATCCATACCTACCACTCTTCCTACAGTATCCACCACTCTGTCTCTCTCTCTCTCTCTCTCTCTCTCTCTCTGTCTCTCTCTCTCTATCTGTTGTTTGCTGCAGATTTATAGCAGCACACAATATGTACAGTATTGGCAAAGCATTAAAGGTGTCCACCAATAATAAGTGGAGCTCTAGCCATCGACAAGAGCCTTAATAAAAACATCTCCTCCCAACGATCTGCTCATCAGTTACTAACCTTCACTCTTTCGCTGTGTCTCTCTTTTTCACTCGTCTCCTGCTGGAGTGAGCCAGAGACTTAATGATGCTTGAATGCCACTGCTTCTGACTTCTCTCTCGCTCTCCTTCTATCTCGCTCGTCTTTTTTTTTTTAATAACGGATTTCTAAAAACCAAACCGTCATCATCTCGATGCATCCATCGCACATTATATTTCTGTTCCTTCCCTCTCTCTGTTCATCTTTCAGATGTGTCATCATTAACCCTGCTGTATCGTATATTTATGTGTACCCGGATAGATATGCACAATTTACCACGATATCTGTCATATTGACTTCTAATCTAATGCTGCTAGGTGTTGGTGTCAAGAAAAGGTAATTATCATGATGGATTTACAGCTTCCATTTACATTTGCTCTGGCTGAGTGCTTATGGACTGATTTTTTTTTTCTTTTTTTTTTCCCGAAGAGTCGTGAGTTTGAATCCCAACTCTCGGTCATTGCATTAGGCCATTAACCCTCATCTGCTAAGCACAACTGTAAGTTGCTTTGGATAAAAGCATTAGCTAAATGAGTATAGGTAAATGCAAATCCAAAAAAAAAAAAAAAAAAAAAAAAAAAAATACAAAAAACACCTACCAACATGAAAAACTGTACTACATGTTTCCTACGGAACAGACACATATACTCAATTACACACGTTTCCATGTAAAGCGTTGAAAGGCTCGTAAACAGATTTAAAATATTAACAAGGGCCACTTTGCAGTGATGAATAATACAGGACTGGAGAGTGAGTAGGATGCCAGTGATCGCCAATACCCCCTCCTTTCCATTTCTCTCTCCCAAAGCTCCCATTAAACTAATGCACAGCCAGCATTGCAAGTTGCACTCCCTACCAGTCTGCTCACCAATATTTGCAATTCCTTCTCTCCCTCTATCTCTTTCTCTCCCTCCCTCCCTTTCTGTCTCGCTTTATCCATCTCTCCATCTAATAAAAAAAAAAAATCACCCTCTTCATTTCCTTCTATCGTCTCTTGCCTTCAACATTTTGTTTGACCAGTTCTATTTACTTAGTAAGTTCTCATCTTCCCTCTTCTATGGACCTGTCGCTCAAAGGCTATCAATTCTTCTCTAAAAACTGCGCTGGCTAAAAACAGCCTCTTATAATGGACCACGGCTCATTCTGTTCACACTGCATCAGCACTTGAGCACTTCTTCTTGAAGTGGTTCTAGGAGAAGAAAAAAAACAAAACAAAACTATGGGTCTTTTCCCATAGTTAACCAGCAGCACCTCTACGGCCTGGAGCACTACACTGCAACTCATACGGCCCTAACAGGGAGGGACAGACGGGACTCTCTAAAGATGATGCTGAAGACGAGAGGACACAATCCACTGGGTGGACAAAATGACAAAAAAATATCATATCACGATGATGTGCTGAAGATGTTTCATGATACACTTCATACATCAGGAGATTCAGATGTGCCGAGGATGAGATTAGGACATAGCCGGGCTACAAGATGAACAAAAATACATTCAATAAATTAATTATTTCGAAAGGAGGAAAAGAACAGACATACTGTATGCTTTCATACTAATGGTATCAGTTCATGCCTATCACTTCCGTTTTGGCAGATTTTCTCAACCAAAAAAAAATCAAATCTCAAAAGCTAATTTTAACCACACGCTTGGTCCTTCCTCTCTCCCACAGCTTTCTCATTCAAGTCTAAACTCCAGGCTTTCACAAGTTCGCATCCAAGATTAAAATCTACCATTCCCTCATTTGTGCAGTTGAAAAACACATACACACACAAACAAACCACACATGCACATGCATGCTTCTCTTATCTCTGTTTCCGTTAAACTCAGATCTTTCCTTACACACACACACACACACACACACACACACACACACACACACAGACTCACGTCCACACACACTTACTTATGAGTGATGGGACTGATGGGGCAGAGAAACCAGACATGGGTTCCTGGCAGTCTGGGTAATTAATGTGTATGTCAACACTGAGGGAGCAGTTTCATAGAGGAAATCTGAGCTCAACACACACACACACAGGGATGCAGGAGAAGAGAGGAGGAATAAAGGAACAGACTGGACAGAACAGAATGTGATATTTTATCTGTCTTGACTCTGATGCTGTATGGACTGAAATAAGTGTTGGCGTCTCCGTCACGCTGATGAACACGGAGTTGAACCTGACAAGACAACAGTGCTCTCAAACCTTGACCCGAAGAACCCATTGCTTCTGGCTACCTCACTGTCAGGCTGTTTTTCCCCCCTCTCATCCAGGCAAATTCATTTTTAAACAACGCCCCTTTTATTCAGCATAAGCAGCTTTTCTAGGTTGCCTGCTCAGGGACATCGGCTGGGGAGTTGCACAAACTGCTCCAGTTAAACATGTCTTGGGTAAACCTAATGAGGAGGCACACGCTAAAAAGTGATCACTAACAACTAATTTGTTTAATCAGGGCCAAAACAAACTTGAGGAACCAACATGTTTAACATCACCATTCTGTACACCTGTCCCACCAGTTTGACTCCATCCTGCATGTGACATTGTTTCTTTTTTAACCATCAAAAAAATCTGCTGAAGCCTGCGACTGCTCCCTGTGAGCAAATCTGGTTACAAATGGGGAGCGAAAAGAAGACAGGGGTGGGGATTTAAATCATTGCCTCTGCTCATGTAAGCTCTTGTAGGCACCAAAATTTATCACATGCGAAACATTATCATATTGTGAACCCGTGTTCAAGTGCCATGCATCATTTTCAAACAAAGTCAACTTCCTGGATAACTTATAAAATGCAAAGACTGACTCTGTCTCCAATGTTATTTGTAACCTCTTTTATTTTAGCATCCTGGGTCATGGTACAGCAACTTCCAGTGAATAACATTAATATGTATTTCAAGCAGGTGAATTCTTAAAAGTGTGAAATGCTGCAATTTCAGAGGAGTGCCGTAAAGCGAGGGAGGATGAGGGATGATTCAGTGCGCCCAGAGCAAACAGGGCGCAGAAAGGCAACAAAAATTGTCCAAGGTGGGGGTTCCAGTGCATTAACCTGTCAAGAGGTACAAAATCTCTTTCGGCACTCCTATTCAGATTTAAATAGATTTTTTTTTTCAGGATCAGCTTGCTCCACTGATAAACATAATGTACAAACTAATGCAATAAAAATAACTAAATTTCCAGAGGCGTGTGTGATATACTGTTACTCAACCGGGTTTGTAAAACAAATCCAGCCAAGCTTAAGGACACCGTTCAACCCGTGTGACTGAGTAGGTTTACACCTAGTACTTCTCAACATATAGCGAGGGGGTTCATGATTGATTGACTGATTATATGTGTGTGTGTGTGTGTGTGTGTGTGTGTGTGTGTGTGTGTGTGTGTGTGTGTGTGTGTGTGTGTGT
>JAQLOM010000037.1:12106212-12119951 GCA_030068315.1 Chrysichthys thysi | reverse complement strand
AAAATAAACCTAAATAAAAAGTAAGCGGAAAGACTTTTAAAGTATCGACCATGAGTCACATACCTAGGAAGGCCTTACGAGAAAATACGTGGCAGGCAAGGTCACTAATCATGATAGTTTCCAAAAAAACATGGTCCAGAGAGGGCCGGGGTCACATAGACCCGATGGTACCAGAGCAGGGTTAAAGCTGCTGAGGTGTTTTCCTCTTGTGTGTGTTGGTAAGAGTAAGCAACTCCTTTGTTTGCTATTTAGCATCCAGCTCATTAGCAAGTATTCAGCTCACTAGCTATCACATTTATGATGAACAATAAATACCATTACCAGTACAACTGCTACAAATGTATTACCGGTATTTATCATGTACTAACAAGCACAGTTTTTGTAATATGCTGGCTAGAAACAAGTCAGTCAGCACATTACTAGCTCTCCATTTCACCCATCATGAGCCAGTTTGGTGTTTGCAAGCTGCTACCCTTTTCATGGACTGTTCTCAAACAGAAGCTACTGATTTGTTCGTTGACTGTTCTCGAGCAGAATCTTCACTGATTACTCAGAAACGAGCTGCTGCACTATTCATTGACTGTTCACAAACAGAAGTCTCTGCACTGTTCAGAAACCAACAGCTGTGGAGTTCTTGGTCTGTTCAGAAACAAGCTGCTGCATGGTTACTGGACTGATCAGAAAGAAGTTAATGCGCTGTTCATGGACTGTTCAGGAATAAAAGCTACTACGCTGTTCGTGGGCTGTTCAGAAACAAAGTGCTGTGCTGTTCGTAAGTTGTTCAGAAACTGGAGCTGATGCAGCATTCATGGACAGTTCAGAAATAGGAGTTACTGTGCTGTTCGCTGATTGTTCACCACCAGAAGCTGTTGAGCTGTTCTCTGACTGTTCGGAAACACAAGTCTAAGGTGCTGGCAGATCATTTCATTGTGATTGGCCTTTTTAAAGTCCATCAAAACTTCGTGAGTGTTCATACAGGATGTTAAATACGGTACATATTTCCCCATATCAGAACTACTGCCCACAGCTCCAGGGTCTTGAGCTCGGGTTTTTGTCTGCCTGGAGTTTCTCTGCCTGTTCTAGAAAAGCATGTCTGTGTGGATTTCCTCCAGTTTCTCTGGTTTCCTCCAACCTTCCAAAAACATTAGGTAGGTGGTTCGGCTCAGAAAAATTGCCCTTGTGTGAATCAGTGTGTGTGAACAGTGCTCTGTAATTGGACTGGATCCAATTATCCAGCATGTATTCCCACCTCGCTCCCAGCTTTCCCAGTATAGACTCCATACCCATCACGACCTTCCCCAAGATAAAGTGATTACTTAATCTAAGTGAATGAGTGACAAATAATGTCCATCTTGACAGAGGAATTTGCGAACAAAAAAACCCCAGAGCGTGTTTATACAGAAACAGATCAACAGGAACATTTTGAGCGAGAATGTAGAGACCAGGAGCAAGAAGATGGAATGCCGCAGTTAGCGGACTGAGATTGTGGAGAAAGAAAGGTAGAGTAAATAAGACATCGCAGTGTCTTTCTGGAGACATTGGCAAGCAGCTAATCTCTACTGAGCCATGCTGTCATGCAGACAGAGCAAAAACACGAGGCGATTGATCGGATCTGCACTCATTAAAAGCAGAGTGACCGATTTCCTTCAGGCTTTGGTCCCTCCAGCGCAGGTCAGTCATAACAGCCTGAGCTCCAAACAGAAATAAATATTTTGAAAGCTTCCAGCACAGTGGGTTCTGGCACTGCTGGGCTACTGGGATGTCAGTCTGCGTGAGGAAAGGTGCATTAAGCTATATCGTGGCGTTGCTTTTTTTTTTTTGAATAGCGGCGTCAACATGAAGCCGAGTGAGAAATACAATGTGGCACAAGCCACGGTATCCACTCATCATGACATGAATAAATAAAGAGAGAGACAGTGTTCTCGTACTGTGACAATGGGCAGCCTGCAGGATTCTCATTATGGAAGCACATCCCTAAAAGACAGATGAATTAGAAAGCGCTGTGCCATTGTAGAAGAGATCAAAATTTATCACCTCAGAGGAACCACTTACCACTGTTCTGAGTCAGGATATGCCCAAAACTTACAGCTCTGCATCTCTCATCTCTCTCTCTCATAGACACATACCCAAACAGATCCACAAAATCCAACCCAGTTACACTCTAATCAACTTGTAAAGTTCTTGTTAAACTGAAATAAAAAACTGATTATGTTCGACCGAGCCTCATAAAGACAATAAAGAGAGGAACTGAATTACCACAGTGCTGTAACTACCCTCATTTACTTTACGGTGGAGGAAAAGGTAAAAGATTTACTATATGTGGACTATATGAAGTCCACTGACAGAGCTGAGGAGGGGTGTGAGGGTCACATTGTTTCTCATTAACAATGTGGATAGAAGACAGCCGCAAGCCAGCGATATTAATTTAGCTCACGTTAACTCTATTTCAACTCACTATCTGATTGCACTTAATGCAATGAGTGGAGTTAATCAAAACTAATAATGCATAGAGGATGAGCAATGGACTGAATCCTGACTCAAAAACTAGGAATGGCCGAACAGTATTATCTTTCAATATCTGTATAAATAATATAAGGCTGAATTGATGTGACTTGAATCTCTCTCCACGTTTATATTGTAACGTGCCCTGTAAATAATAAAATGAAAAACAAAGACACATATAGTACACATGGAAGATGCAGAACTTGCATTTGTGACCTTTCGCAAGTCTTTTTTTTTCTTTTCATGACTCTGTGCAGAGATAATTATCAATTATGCCATGAACTACATGACCTTTCACTTTGTCACCCATTGTATGTTACAGGCACTGTCAGGGAAACTTGACAGCACCCAAGAAACATCTACGTTGCCAGAGTTCTTGCTTGGACTCAGCACTCTATATACATTGCCTTTAATCATCATGTGACAAAGCTTATACCTAACCTAACTTCTCTCTCTCTCTCTCTCTCTCTCTCGGTTGAGCTGCACATGCTGTTCCTGAGAGATCAGTGATTGTTGTCCTACTCCTGGTTTGGAGTCATCATCTGAAATGCACTTGCTACTGTTGGGAGTGGCCCATGTGGACTGCCTGGGTGTACGTCTGGGAGCTGTGGGGATGGCGTTGGCCTGCTGCTGGCAGGGGCCGTTCTGCTGCGATGGCTCGAGACATGGATTGCCGTGGATTGTCTTGCACTCGAGGCTCTCTTGGCGATCAGTTGAAATAGAGCAGACTATTCTTTAACTACAGTGAAACTGGTGCTACACAACCGAACTTTTGGACCATACAACACATGGATGTAGATGTGGGTTGTTACAATGGCAGTATCCAGTATCACCCAAATGAGGATGGGTCCCCTTTTCAGTCTGTTTCCTCTCAAGGTTTCTTCCTCTTGTCGTCTCAGGGAGTTTTTCCTTGCCACCGTCGCCACAGGTTTGCTCATTGTAGATATCCTTATAGATTAATAAGCTTTTAATTGGACATTATATACTGTGAAGCTGCTTTGAGACAATGTCCCTTGTTAAAAGCACTATATAAACAAAATTGAATTGAATCTACATCAGAAGCATCATCTATGTAAATGTACTAATATTAACACCTACAGAAAATCTACTGAATTATTATTATTGTTATTATTATTATTGTTGTTGTTAATTTATTTACTTTTTATGCCTCAATCTTTACCTTTCTCCCTCCACCCTTTCACCTTGTAACTTCATGTAGTAAACTCTGCATCTTTCTACCCTCGTTTTACATTATTATTTATTTCATGAGTGATTAATAAAAGATCCATGAATGATGTTCCTCCACTGAGCATTTACATCTTATGAAATGTCTGGATGGGCACAGCGGCAGTTTGACGCACGACCAATCTGTAGGGCAGCCAGGAAAGGTGATTGAAATTCATTGCTTTGCTACGTGTGTAATTTGTTACCAGATCCAATCCCACACGGCAAGTCTAACGAGAGCTGAGCATTTCCAAACCCCCAATTAAACAAAGGCCGGAGCCGAAGACGTTTCCGTTTGGGCTCAGTACAATTCAGTGATGGGGATGGGAGTGTCCTCTCCAATCAGTGTTCCTCAGAGAAGGAGGGGGAATACGAATGAGAAACAGTAGAGAAGCGGAATAATTTGAGGTGCACTTTCCTTGCTATGAATTCGGAATTTGTCTGACAAAACCTTTTTTTATGTTTATAAAAGCTACAGCGATTTTCCTATATCCAGTCATAATTTTCCATCAGGAAAGTGCCTACTCCTCTATATAACCTAACCTTTAGGTCAGTGAACTGTACATGAAGCTTTTCTTGGAATAGAGGTAATGTGAATAAAATTAAATCAAGCCAATGTCTAAAGGCTACAGTAAATTGTATCACGTCAATACAGGAGATCATATATTTCTCATACAAAAATGATGACCAGAAAAGCATTGAATTTTATTAGGAAGCAAAAACCTCAACTGAAGACATAATCCTTCTTAAATATTTGAAATCGTTGTGAAGAAGCTTACTTGTTCATTCTGTGTAGTCACCTCCAAACTCTCAAATGTTTTTTTTTTTTTGATTTAGCATCACTTCTCGCATAATTTCATACTGTTTGTTTTAAAGTCCTGTTTTCATTATGTTAAAGGCTGCTTTAGACAGATTAAAAAAAAAAAAAAAGCCTATTTCTCGTTGTGTTGCACTTGTGAAATTGCGAGCAAAATAAGTTAGCTAATTAACCCAGAGTATGGGTGTTTATAGGTGTAATTTTTCCATCATTTAGCACAATTTTCAGACATTTAGAGATAAATTAATAAAAAATTTAAAAAAAACAGTCTTAAGCTTCCTCATATTAGTTTCTGCTGTGTAAATGTTAAACGTTAAATCTAAATGTTTGGTCTAAATATAAGTGCTAAATGTTAAGTCTAAATAATAAATGTTAAATCTAAATGTTAAAGCTAAATCAAAATGTTCTATCTGAATCTAAATGTCGCATTCTAAATTGTTTAGCAGACATGTAAATTGGTCACAACCGTATGATTACTATTGGCTTATGCTTAGAAAGTTGTTTCACTGCCCTCTGTGATACCTGCTCTCCAACATGGAGGATTTCATGCTGCTCTTAGCCATGGGAATTCCGGCTCTGCTAGTGCTGGTAATGGTGGTCCAAGAAGGTGGATTTACTCAGCTCCAGTCACGATGAATGTGGTATCTTTGAGAGATATCGAAAGTGATTAAAGCGTCAGAAACGCAGCTCAGTGGAGCAGAGATGCATGACTTCAGAGGTTATAGTTTAGCATCCAGGGTGCATCTTTTTTTTTTTTTTGTAAAGATTGTAACCATTTTTGTGTAAGCATTCAAAACAATTTGATTTAAATACCTAACTTTAATCTCTTTCAAGATCACTCAAATCATTGCGCAAATCATCACAATCATTATGACTGTAGCTGAATAACATCACCTTCTTGGACAACCATTATCCAGATCATTTGGCTCAGCTCAGGAACATTTTAACATTTACATTTAGATATAACATTTAGATTTAACATTTCCACAGCCAGAACTAATATGAGGAAGCTTAACAGTGGGGATTTTTTTGTCTTTAAATATAAGAGATTTGTGGTAAATGGTGGTGCCAATACCAGAGTACAGCTGTGCATTTAGTCAGCTAGCATGTTTATGGATTTTAATTCGAGAATTTGGTATTAAGTGCAAAAGTTACACCAGCATTTACATGGGAAAAGGTACCCATATACAGAGATGATCTTAACACTGACTGAAGCTGATTTTCAGGGTGTGCCATTCAGATTACCCAAATTACCAGGGCATAGTCCACATCTCTGAGGTTGCCTTATTTATTTATAGAATAGAGGTATCTCTGGCTGGCCTTTTTTTTTTTTAGCACTGTATAAACCACTGCCTTTAAACAAAAACATTTGGCATTAAGCCCTGCAAAAAAAAAATCAAAGATAGAAAATGCAGACTGAAGATTGAAGTAGTGGGGTTTTTTATCTTTGCTGTCAAGTGTAATGTAATATAAAGGCAACAGTAAATTGAAAAATCAAAAGACTGATTTGATGACATGTGTATGAATGACAAAATTGCAAGCTTTAAGAAAAAAGATCCAAGCATAATCTAGTATATTGAAAAAAACATCGCCGGATGAATAGTGCTAGTTGTCATTCTGACGTTAATTACAGCAAATTCATTTAACATGATGTCTTCTAACAAGATGAATAAATGAATGTCCCAAAATCATCATGTGTGCATGGGATATTGTGCTACTTTATGACACATTTAATTTGCTGTTTTGATGTTTAAAACATATTGATATTTGATATTTATATTTTAAAGACATCATTCCAACCTTTTGATTAATTAGAGGTGTTCTCTTGCAAAGAAAATGTGTCCATAGATAACAATAAAGCGACAAAGCACTACTATATGCTTACAGCTCAGGTTAATTTAATCCATAACTTCATTCTTTAAAAAAAAAAATAAAATCAGTCCTTGGGATAAGAAATATATCTGGTCTCTGATCTCTTCCAGTTCATGGGCTTGAAAGGGACAATAAAATTCGCCGTATGTATATATTTAATATGGGTCTCAAATAATATTCCATAGCAAAACCTGAGTTTTGTACAAAACATGAATTTCAGCATGACACATTTACATGTTTACACTAAACTCTCTGCCAATGGTGCTGGATATAATAGTGATCTTTGCTTTTCCATGTGAGGACATGACCTTGTCATTACAAACCCAGCTGCCATGTCGAATAGAGCTCCAAACTTATCATTTGGTGACATAAGGCCAACATACAGCTTACGTAAAAGGAACTGAAAATAAAGGCATGCACTAAACACACACGATGAAGGCAGTCATCTATGAGGTACTATTTATACGTCCTATACTGAGACAACTAATTATTTATTAATAATTTACCAAACATTTCCACATTCAATAAAGGTTTCTTCCCTATCAAGCCGAGATCTGAAATCCTTCTGCAACACACAATCGAGGTACTACATGTCTGATAAACCAACACACACCTCAGACTGAAATGCTAGATGCAGTATTTCATTTAACCCTTGGAAAATCATGTGCAACCTTCAAAACCTTGTCCTTGATGCGCCAAAGCCAAAGCTATTCACACACCTTAAACCTTTCAGACAGAATTTTCCACAGCCAGAGAGATGGAGCAGGGTGTCAGTCCCTCTGGACCCTAACATGATTAGGTGGTAATTAAAGCAGATGAGGAGATTTTCGCGTTGAGGTAATACAAAATTGTTGACGGGTCGCCGGGCTGCCGCAGCTTAACAGAACAATCCTTTATTCTTTATCTCAACACTGCATGCAGAGAATAAGCAAGCTGCTAAAATCAACCAGTCCGTTGTTATTATGTCCATCTGTGAAAGGTGGGATCAGGAAATTAAAATTAGCCGAGGGGAGAAATTGGGGAGGTGTTTCGAAGGAGAGATCCTTTCATGCACAGGAGTACTAGGAGTCATAGGGACTCCCTGGAGCAATGGTTATGCACACCTTTAAGGATCAAGTTAAAGGGATGGTATAGGGTGTTATATTGTGCACCTGCTTGATGGGGCCTCCTTTGGGACTGTGGGCTCTCATGTCATTATGTGCAATAATGATAAAATGAACCGTAGTGAAAGCTGGAATTAACTGGTTGCTTGCATGTTCCAGCATCTTTAATAAACTGGCACTATAGGAAAAGTGTGTGTAACCAGACAACTGAGACATCATATGGTAGAAGTGGTCATATATTGATTTCACTTTCAGTGAAAAGTCAACCAAAATGGAATTATCCATCCTCATGCCCTTAGGGATATAGTGGGCCAAGCCTTTAATTATTCGTTTTGAACATAACTAAACAGATTCATACTTCCTAAATTCACCACAGCACTAAAACAGTTTCAACCCTCACGTGATAAATAAAACACAGATGAACGCTGAAGTAGCTAAATTTTTCTCTATTATTATATGACATCAAGGTTGAATTTTAGACTGATTGTTTCAGAAGGTGTGGATTCATTTTGTATAATTCTCCAAAACCCCACAGCTTGGGGAACAAATCCAGTTCTAACAAAAACCATACATTTATATTAATGCACTGGTTCTTATATGGTACTGTTTCTATAGCAACACCTCATACTCAGTGACTTAATTCGTAGGCTTTCCACATAATATAAGACTAATTGTAAATGGACAGGTTGTTGTTTACTGAGAAAAGCATATAATCATTGATATAGTGGTTTTACAGAGCTTTATGGAGTGTATACTGAGTTTATGTAACATTTATCCACAGCAAAATTCTCAGAGTTGAATTTCCCGTGTTAACCAAAAGTGTTATTCAAGTGTCAACGAGTTGAATTGGCGGTACAAAAATATGGTTTAACACTAAAGGAATTAATTGCACAAAAGAGTTGGTGTCATTGAGAAGTGTTGGAGGTTGATGGAGTTATGAAACCACACACTGGTATTAAACAGAGTTCATTAATTAATTTAATTATTTTTAACTTTGCATCTGAGTTAACGTTTTAGAAAATGTGGAAATAACACTGTAAAGACTGGGACAAAGCAAACACCAACACAGAGCTGAAATGAATTCGTACAAATTAACGAGTCAGATGACATGATGTCATTAAGGCCATAACACAAATATAACAGCACTGTATTTAGATGTCTTTTACATTTTTTAAATAATGATTTGAATATTTATTCAAATGCGATAAATACTCAGATGAGAAAACTAAACAACGGCTATACAAGTAAATGCAACGACTAGCTGTTTTGGCAGTTCTCCGAGTAAGAAAAGACATATTCTTCTGTTATTCAGTACTTTATTGAGGTTAGCCTAGTACTACTGCTTCTAGTGTAAAAATTAATGAGGCTATCAAACTGATTACTAATTACCTACACCATACGTTCTGTGTTTATAGAGGCACTACGCAGATTTTCACGCGCACTCATTCATCATCATAATCAAGAACAGTCTCTTATCCTGGAACACACCCTGGATAAGACAACAGCTCAGGGATAATTACAGTAGTAAATCCACCTACCAACACATTTCCAGGAGGTGGGAGGAAACCCACATGGACCAGAGACACCAGGAAATGAAGCTTAGGTTTGGATATGGACCCTGGAGATGTGAAGTAGCAACACTGTGCATACTCCAATACATTTATCAAAATATATTTACTGCACGTTCTTTATGCCAAGCGTATCATGTTGATTTCGGCGATATTTTATTATGATTAGTAATGTTTCCCATAATATAGGGAAAATATGATCCATTACATTTGTTAATTTGGCTGATGTTAATTTGACTTGACTTGAATAGACGCCGGATACAACTGAACACTCAAAGGTCAAGGGATCGCTTAAGAACCTAACCACAGTAGCTTGGCGTTGGTGAGATTTAAACTCACGACCCGAGTTTCATCTAAAAGGCTTAACCATTTAGCCAGCACTTCCATCAACGAGCTTGCACTGATTCAACCACCAATATTGCTGAGTGAACGCACACAAAAAGACAAAGTTCAGCCTATGAGCAAAGGTTTTTTGTTTTTTATATATATATATATATATATATAAATGTTCAAATGTTAACATTTTCCTGTCAGTTGAAAAGTTAGATATCCCAATATCCATTGCATCCTCAGGTATTTTATCATAAACCAATGCACTGCGCGAATTGCCCAAATCGTTTACATTACAATCCTGCAATTTTGCTTTTAAAAATAAACGCTGTAAAATTACAGGCACTCGTACAGTGCACTTTATAATATTGGACTGCGTTAAAAGTTTAAAGGTGTGTTATATCTTTGTAAAAATCTATTTTTGTGACTGACAGTCATATAAGAGGTGATTATCTAATTAACAGCTGAGAAGGAACGGAACCAGCGCTTGTTCTGAGTGACAGACGCTCTGCTGCAGACTGCCATGCACACAGTTCTGTCAATTAGAGCCTAAATCAGTACCTAGCACATAACAACTAGAGCAAACAATGAAGTCACTTTCTCTGGCATGCATTGGATAGGAGTGTTTCTGATTGCACTCCATCTCTTATGTTGCGATTTGTTCCTGAAATGCAACATAGACCATTATGAGGAAGGGAAAGAAAGAAAAAACCTAAAATAACTTGAAAATTATTCTTCAACTCTAAAGTATTGCTAATAACACAAAATTTGCTAACCTTGCTAATGAAGTGGCAGACTGTGGCACCTAATTAGCATTATGCAAACTTGCCTAGGCACCTCAAAGCTCACTTGAGAAAATATTGCCTTCTTTTCATAGCATAAGTCCGATACCATGATTAAACTTTTTATGAAACATTTCCTGGGTTTGTCTGTGAGTACTGACTATGAGAACTTCGTAAATGTCTTTGCCAGACACCAGGATGATAAAAAAAAACCCCAAAAACGAGCAGATACTGTATGTGCATTTTAAATGCAGAATAATACAAACCCAGGAATCTGAAGCTATGAGGAGGCAATGCTAACTACTGCAATATTTCATACATACATACATCTATACCCCTAGTCCATTAAGAGCTGGGGGAGCCAAACTCAGCTGACTTTGGGTGAAAGGTGAGGTACACCCTGAGCACGTCGCCAGTTTATCGCTGGAAATGTTTACCGCTGGCTGCGTCGAATGTACATCGGGTGTGCGTATGGAGTATGGCACCGACACTTGGTAGGGTGAAGCATTTATACTTGTATGTCAGAATAATATACAGAAAACGCAAAACAAATTCACTGGGAGCAAAAGAACCCTCACATGATTAAATATATCTACATAACTTGTCTGTATTCATCAATATAAGGGACTCAAAGCAAAAGTTCCACTCTGTGCTTAGTAATGAGGCACGAAACCAGTGCCATAGTGTTTAAATCCACAGGATTAGATCGAGGATTAAGCTGGTAGTTATAATGATCTCCAGCCGCTATAGCACCTCATACTTTATGTATTAATTTTAACACAATGTCATGACCTTAGATTTCCAATTTTCACTGAAAAGAAGGAGCAGCTGGGAAAAACATAGAAGAAGATGCTGTGCAACCAAGCAGACCAATCACATTTGCTGCAGTCTGCGTAGCTACATTTCTGGAGAGGTGCACTTCAGGCTAGAGCATAGAATATGCCGCTACAACATATTTTACAGTGTAGATTCACTGCAAAAATATAAATTAGGCTCAACACTGAGACCCTGTTTACACTTTGTATTACAATGTGTCCTGGGCGATGTGTTCACAACTAATCAACACTAAATACAAGTGTAAACGACTCCCAAGATGAATTTAAGACGCATCATTCACTCAAACCACTTCCCGAGGTTGTCTTAGATACATTTCACCACATCCCTTTTGTAATATAAATGCACGTGTCCTAATGTGTCCCCCACGCGAATGTAACAGGAAAATACATCATCAGTGTAGGATATGGTGGTTGTCTTGGTGGTAAAGTGCCAATGTTTAAAAGAAGTAGAGAGGAGCGCTGATGTACACGGTAGAAGTGCAAGAATATGATAAAGGTATGTTCTGGGTTCGTTTTTAACGTAACCATGCGTAGGGACCTTTGACCTTCTGGTGGAAGTGATGTAGGCAGTAATGAAATCTGAGCACAAGGGTTCAGTTGGACACCTCGGAGACGCATGATAGACCCAGGTGTAAACGATGATGTGTCTCTGTCGTCAGCTTGTTTCTTGCCCAGAACAGAATTTTAAAACCAAGTGTAAACAGAGATGCTGAGAATTCTGAGATAAACATCCATTTAAACTCACATTCACACATATAAGCAATATAGAGTAGTCAGTTAACCTAATTTACATGTCTCTGGGCTGTGGGAGGAACCCAGAACACCCAAAGGAACATGCGAACCCCATAACAGGCTGGTGGGGGGGTCCAACATGAAAAGCAGCAGTGACTGACTAGAGGATATTTGTCATAAAGGTAGAGGCTAGTGTTTTAAATTATTTAAAACTCAAGAAAAAGAACCAGACTGAAGGGAGCAGCAAGACAGAGTGCTTAATGTATATTATATTATTCTTTAATCATTGTTATTTATGTCGTCTGGAAGTCCTGATGAAGAATTCCCTCTTTCATAGATTTATTAAGGCTATAAAAAGGATGGGGTAAAAATAACTGACACTGATATCCATATTGCTCACCCAGCCTGGCAGGCAGAACGGCCCCTGCCCGTGTTCACGCCTGGGTTAAGTAGCACGGACGCTCTAGATATGCGGCTTGTCAAGGTATAGGCTGTTCGGGAAGACGTGGATAGTTTTAAGCATGACGTTCATTTACAGGAAACATAGAGCAACGTATGTAGACGCAAACATAGACGGAACATGAGAGCTAAATGAAAAGAACATGCACGATTCTTGTCCGAGGCAAATTCCAGTCATTTCCCAAGGATCATAGTCTTTCACAAAGCCATTCAGATTATCATATTAATTCACCTAGGTGGATTTGGGAACCCTTGGCATTTAAAAAAAATCTGCTGTAGAAGCTGGAATTGCAATTTAATCTCGCCCATTAATTGAGAAAAATAAATAAAGAAAGCATATTAATTAGCATCACAGGAGAAAGACCATATTGCCTTGGATTAACTAGCAAATAAAGAGGTATTATGGAGTATATTAATATCAGCACCAAGGAGAGGCAAATTCCCTTATAAGATGCTTTACTAATATCACTATCAGCATTGCCATAGCAACAACATGAAGTCCAGTCTCAAGCATGTTTTGAACCTTTTTTTTCTAGCTCCAAGTTAAACTCTACCTCATGTACCTTTTAATAACAAATTCAGTTGAGCAGAGTTTATGAGTTTATTAAACGCCTGATTATTAGCCTGATTTTATCGATCATTATTTACAAGTTTTACAATTTTTCATCGTTTGTATCCGGTTCCCAGAACAGTGTGTCTCTGATTAAGTGACAGTACCATCTGGAGAGCTGAAGTCTTGCATATGTCTTCCTCTGTAGACCATGAAGCCTGTCGCTGTGTCATTTAGCTGAACACACCTACAGGAGAAAACTCCCTGAACCCTTCTTCAGTTAGGACTTAACAATGATCACCAGGGGACTAAAGAGAAACAAACAGAAACGCTAAGGAATTATTACTTTGCACACGAACGCTGGTGACTTTCCTTTTCGACATAAATAAGAAATCACAGACAGCCGAACACAGATGAACAAACAAAGCTGTCTGCTACATATTGCTGCCAAGCAGATGCTGCCTCTGTGGACTGTACCCCAGTGTTTTCTGTCACAACAGCAGGATGTCTACAAGGTAACTGAACACAGTAAATGTACATGAAAACAGACACACAGACACCAGTTATAAGGAGGAGGCTTATTGACTTTGAGGCAGTACCTGCTCACACACACATAAATGAAAATGAACTGTAACTCTTAATGCCTGAGGAAAGACGAGTTACAAGTCTGTATTTAAAAAAAAAAAGACTTTCGTATATCATATTATATCAAGGTGAAGCCATTGTATGTGTGCATTTAGGAACACTGTATACTGTAGACGCATTTGTCCTTATAGAAAATGTCATGTTCTTTTTATTTCAAATCCAACTCGGCTTCGAATTTAGTAATAGACGGTCAAATTGAGCAATTATACAAGTGTAGCAAAGTCCATGGCTGGTGATTTGAGACACGCACACACACACACAAACACACACACACACACACACACACACACACACACACACACACACACACACACACACA
>JAQLOM010000037.1:12016655-12027514 GCA_030068315.1 Chrysichthys thysi | reverse complement strand
TCTCTCTCTCTCTCTCTCTCTCTCTCTCTCTCTCTCACACACACACACACACACACACACAGACACACACACACACAAGCATGCACAGTGACTCATTCACACTGGTCTCTAGTGTGCCACTGCTCCATCCCTTTTGTTCTACACTGATAGGCCTGTAGGATCGACCTCATATGAGGGAGTTGGCGCAAATAGCAAGAATATATGTATGCATGGTTGCACATTCTTGCACTCACATTTGCCAGAACACACACACCCATTCACACATGTAGGCTACATTCTTTGTGGACCACATCTATAAGAGAGTGCGGGGAATCTGACAGCTACCTTTCAGTAAGCTAAAGCTACTCATGCCCCAGAACACAACACCAATGATTACCAGCATGAACTAACACGCTAACTTTTGGGCTTGAAGAAAAAAAGAACATAAGATTTCGCAACGTCTGTCACTCACTGGCCCCATTCTGTCTCTCCTAGTAAACCTCTGGGTCAAAGGCTATGACTGACAGGCAGCAAGTGCTCTGTGGAGTGGCTGTGCAGATATATAGCAAGGTCAAGAGTGAAGAAGATAGAATTAGAGAGAAAGAAAACATAGTACTGATAAGTGAGTGATTAAACCACGGGAAAAATCCTAGCAGGACGCTACTGTGGACTTCTTCTAACAAAAACAATCACCGGCTCACAGAATAAACTAACTTTTGCAAAGGTGGTTATATACTGTAGTGTATTAAAGTTCCTACCTGCTGTCTGGTGGTTCCTCTGGCTGCTCCTTTACTACAGAGTCGCTGTCTTCCGTAGGCGAATGAGACTCTAGTTGAACCTGAGGTTTGTCAAGAGCCTCAAATGGTCTAGGGAGAAACAACAAGCATAGAAAACAGGTCAAGAGATGACCAAGAATGTATCCCACTACAAAGACTGCATGAGCAATTGTTTATAGTCTCTGTAAGGGCGATTTGTCGTTGGGTGTCTATATGAATAGGCTCTTTCTTGCCACAAAGGGCATGAGATGATGTAATTGCTGAGATCACCTTCAGGGGATAATGGGCCATAGTAGATATGTGCAACCTTTCATTTAACCAAGACAATAATTTATACAGTCTCCAAAAACTTGTATATCTTCGTTTCTTAACTTTCTGTAAACTCAAAGAAAGATCCATATGTACCATAAAGTTGTAGTGCATTTAGAGAAAATGTTTCCTCGAGATTTCTTTTAATGATTAAGGCTTCTAAATCCCAAAATGGATGCTATCTAGGACTGTCTCTCAAATGAAACATTTCTGTTGATGGTTTTCACGTAAAACCTTCAGATTTCACTAAAGGACACTGGGGTGGTAAAGAGAACATTTCTATTTAAAATGTAGGTTAGGCTATGGCTAGTATTGCAAGCCAGACCACTAGGCTTTGCTACAGAGTGTGGTCATTTCTGTCACTAAATATGGGCAAGGGCAACATATTTTTACTTGAAGAGAATTTTTGACTGACATCCTAAACCGTGTTTACTCAACATTTTTCAAACACATCCGTCAAATAACGTTTAATGAGTTGCCTTTATAACACTTTTCTTTTTAACCCTGTGAATGCTTCCTGCTCTGAAAAGCTCAGTTAGCTTCATGTTGAAAATCAGCGAACAGATGAAAGAGCAGTATAGACAGAAGTGCCAAGAATTGCAGTGTTCAGGATTCTAAAGATTGTGACCAACTATAAAATGATATCAGACACATGTACATGTACAGTAGGATCTGAGACTAAGACTAAGCTCTGCTCTAAAATATGGGGAACATGAAAAAGTTTTATGATTTAATGAAAGGCCTCCTGACTTCCTTTTCACCCAAAAAGTCATGTGAACTACCGCAATGGGATTAAAGACTTGAAATGTATATCTGATAGATACTTTATTTTATTGGTGAGAAAAAAAAAATTTCTCATCAGTGTTATTCACTATGAATAGCAGCTTCATAAACTCTCTCCTAAACAGTTCTCAAGTACCTGGTATCTTCAGATCCACAAGGCTTATAATTCTCTTCAGTCTGCGATATAGAGGCCGCCTCTTTGAGTGCTCTGAGCCAGTCTGAACTCTCACATGATTCTTCTGTGCTGACTCTCTTTTGATTCAGATCTATTACAGGACTAACAGCTGCACCTGGACTGTCTGAAACATCTCCTTCCAATAATGCCCCAGTCTTCAGAGGAACTGATCTGTCTTCATCTGCTGATATTTTTTCAGCGTCTTCACTGCCAGCAGCATTTTCCTTCTGAACTACTTTACGAAATAAATTGAAGTCCACTTCTCCATCATTTGACCCATGTTCTGTTTTCAAGCCGTCTGAAGCATTTTCACGCATAGTCTGAATAAAGGATCTGGCAGCCTCTGCATTAGCATTGAGTAATGTCTGGGAAGGGTCCTGTGAGCTTGGGACTGTGGCAACAGCAGTAAGTTTTGGGCTTGATGATAACTCTTTTTCCTGTTCAGTCTGCAATTCATCACTGACACTTGATTTTAGGAGATCAGTGCCATCACTCGCTGTTTTGCCTGTGAAGGAAAGTGAGTTCTGCTCTTTGTGTTCAGGCAGTTTTCTCTCATTTCCTTCCTTTATGTTTTTAAGATCACACTCTACACCCGTAGTCTCAGCCCTTTCAGATATATCTGTGAGTTTCCTGCCCTCTGCTGTCTCATTCTCTCTTCCCTCTTCTTTGCATCCACTTATCTCTTCCTTCCTGTGTACCATCTGCTTGACCTCTCCTGAAATAGCTATTTGTGTCTTCTTATTTTTGGCCTTCTCTTCAGCTACAGCACTTAGTGTTGTGAGGCCCTGTGTCTCATGATGTTGTGCTTCAGGATCAATTGCATCCTGTCGCTCTTTGTTTTGTGAAAGTTTGGGTTCCAGAAATGCCTCAATACGTTGCTCCACCTCCAAAGCCAAGGTCTCAGTCTGAAGGGGTGTACAAGGGAGTTTGTGGATTTGAGCATTATTTATCAGCTCTTCATTGCTAATGTCTTGAGAGCCATTAGCAACACTTTGCATTTTCTCAACAAGAGTTCTGTGAACAGATGGCATTATAGCTTCAACCTGAACAGTAGGGCACATCTCAGTACACTTGTTCTGGTCAAAGGTGATGGCACTGCTACACTGATCCTCTGTTTTGTGTTCGTGTTGTGAGGTGTGAGAATCCTCACACGGCTTGGGTAAATCGCTGGCAAGTTCTACAGCTTTACAGAGGTCAGGTAGGACTTCCTCCAGACCTCTAGGTTTATCCACACTGATCTGTGATGCACTTGGTTTGCTCTCACTTTCCTGTGATGCTTGAATGAGAGAAACTGGCAATTCTTTCAGCTCAGAGTTGAGCTCTGTATTTTCAAGAGCTCCTGCTGAAATGCTTAGCATTTTTTCTTGATTATCCAACTTAATCTGGTTTGCTCGGTTTCTGTCGTCTGTATTGTTTTCATGCATGTCTTTAATTACAGAAGAGTCTCTAAAGTCTGTTGGTTTGATATGGGTTTCACTTTGATTCTGCTCACCATCAAGACACCCATCACCCTCAGTAATGATATTATCATGATTCATCAACAATGTAACATTTTCCAACTTCTCCAAGTTCTCAGGTTCAATTCTACTTTCCAAAATCTCATTTGCCTGCACTTCATAAGTAGGACAGCTAACCTTGGGTTCTGTTAGGGAAACATCACCATACCTCTCTAAACCTCTAATTTCCACTGTTTCTGCAGCTTCATTGCATTCCTGTGGTTGTTGTAGCTCTGTAGGCTTGGATTTAATATTTAAACCAGGTGCCAAATCCAATTTATTAAATACTGTCTCATCTTGTGGCCAGTCTCTCTCACAGCATGTCACCTGCGCCAGGTCCTGAGCCATGGATGGATGCGTGGCTTCAATCAAATCCCTACCACAGCTCTCCGCTTCCTTTACAAATCCTGTGAGGGTTAAGCCAGAATCAGAAAGATAAGTCTTCAAAGATGTCCCTGGTACTGTTTCATCTAAGTGCTTTTCTTCTTCTTTCCTGTCCTTTTTTTCTCCTGATTTCTCCATGGGATCCACATTTATCAGTTCCTCTTTCACATTAGCTTGTACTTTTTCTACTTCTTTCTCTCCAGTTTGAGTGCTCTCTTGGAGTTCATCTGCAGGCTTTATTTTCTTGGTTTTGTTTACCTCTTCTTTAAGGTTTCCAGACACTCCATCCTCCAATGTATGCAAGCTATTGGTTGATTGCTCAGACTTCGCGTTATTTTCAGAGACGGGAAGTTTATCTGTAATGGTTTGTTCTTTAAATAGATTGGCGTCATTTGCACACTCTGGCTCTCCAAGTTGCTCCGACTTAATCACCTGATTTTCTTCTCCAGTATTCTCCTGATATGTTTTATTTGTTCTAACGGTATCATTTTTATTAAAGCTACCTGTATCCTCTATCAGCATCTGATTTAGGACAGGGATGATTTCAGGGGCAGCAGGTCTGGGGCTTGCGTGTTGTGGTATCACAGTGGAAAGTTTAATCGCACAGTATTCCTTAGCCAAAGGGGTGTCCTTGTCCACCAAGGAATTTGGCTTGGCATGGACAGAGGGGGAGGACTGAATATCAGCCATTTTGTCCTCTGATTCGGAGCTGACATGTCCGAATGGAAGGTACACTTTATCTTCTGTTGATGCATTTGGCTCAGAAATAGCATCACATTTGTCAGTGAATTTGCTGTCCTCACAGTGTTGTGGAACGAACTCCAGAGGTTCTATATTTTCCTCGGTGGTTTCTTTTATTGTAATTGTATGTGTAATTTGATCCCTTTCATCACGAGCACTTAATTGTCTTCCTGGTTCCCTTCTTATAACATCCACTTCTGGTTTTTCATCTCCAGGCTCCTCTTGTACCACAAAATCAATTCCCTCATTTGTTTTTTCATCACTATGTAGGTTGTCAGGTGCCAAATTTGTACCTTCCACTTCTCTGTATGCTAACTTGCTATCCTGTACAGAAGAAGCCACAGCAGGCGTTACAGCCGGGATTAACACATTCATACAGGAAGAGGTGTTATCATTTTCATTTTTTTCTCTGTTTGTATCCAAAGGTTCAGAATGCTCGTTAGGGGTTCCTAGAAGATTGCTTTTTTTAATATTGGAAGTTGAAACACCCCCAACCTCTATGCCAGATACAGACAAATCAGGAGGTGTGAGGTCTTTTGTAGACACAATAATCATAGCACCTTCTGAGACTGCTCCACTGTCGGGATCTGTATCTGTTTGATATTGCAGCTTACTCGTGGTCTCTTCAGGTTTTGCTTGAAAACATTCCTCCAAGATCACAGTGTTTGATTTCTGGTTCTGTTGCAAAATACCTGTACTGTTAGCGGACTGGCTTGATTTGAGCTTACTTGCATTTTCATCACTATGTAAGCTATCTGGTGCCAAATTAGTACCGTCCACTTCTTTAGACGCTAACTTGATATTCTGCTCGCAAGAAATAGTAACAGTTGGTAGATCCAGGATTGATACATTCCTAAAGGAAGAGCTTTTATCGTTTTCATTTTTCTCTCTCGTTATCTCCACAGATCCAGAATGCTTATGCTCAGGTATTTCTACAGGATCAGTTTTCACATTCTTGTTTCTCATATCTGTTGCACTTACTATTCCACTGTTCAGAATGCTGACTTTATTATAGTTGCATTGTGTTTCATCTTCTGAGACAGAAACATTGCGGCCGTTAACGACCTCCCAGTGACTCATCGTAGTGGTTGGAGGCCCGAGCACAATAGGTACTTTAGGATCACTTTGAATGTTTGAAGATGAAACTCCGCCATCCACCATGCCTGACACACACATATGAGTAGGTGTGAGGGCTTTCTTAGACGCAACACTCGTGGCAACTTCTGAGACTGCTCCACTGTCATGACCTAAATCCGTTCGATGTTGCAGCTTGCTTACGTCCCTGTCAGCTTTTTCTTGGGAACATTCCTCCAAGACCATAGTATTTGATATCTGGTCCTGTTGAGATATGTCTGCACTGTTAATCGATTGGTTTGACAGCATGTTGCCTTCCTTGGAGCATTCAGCAGTAGATGGTATAAAGGAGGACGGGGGTTCCTGTTCATGAGCAATATTTAACCATTTCTCCGGTGCCCTAGGCTTAACATCCAATTCATCTTTTATGTCTTCAGAGCACTCAATTGCCATAGAATCTATTTCTTCATTTGTGCCTGGAGTCAAATGAGTACCTTGTATTTCTTTAGACATTAATTTGGTATCCTGCATGGAAGAAGTGGTGATGGATATATCAGGGATTAACATATTCATACAGGAATAGCTGGTATTCTTTTCTATTTTTTCTCCTGTAGTATCCACAGGTTCTGGGTTTTCTACAGTATCGGGTATTACAATCTTACTTCTCATCTCTGCTTTGACTTCCTGGCTGCATTGCATTTCCTCTCCTGGGAGAGCAACATTAGAGTCATTAATGACCTCCCAGTGACTCATCATCGGTCCAGGAGGCCTGAGCACAATAGGTACTTTGGTATCACTTTGAATACTGGCACTGGCAGAGGATACACTCCCTTCCAATGCACTAGCTAATTTTATAGCAGGAGGTGTGGGATCCTTTGTACTCACAACACTCTTGGCAACTTCTGAAGCTGGTCCAGTGTCACGACTGCGGTCTGTCTGATATTGGAGCTCACTCATGTTCTCTTCACATTTTGCTTGAGGACATCCAAGGAAAATTATACTGGGTTGCTCAGTGTTTGATTTTAAGTCTTGCTTGGATATACCTGTACTGTGAGTAGAGTGACCAGACAGCATGCGCTCTCCTTTGGAGCAAGAGACAGGTTTTTGCTCAGATTTTATACCATGTTCCTGAGAATCTAATTTGGACTCCTGCTGTAGACTGTCAGTCAGAAAGCCGCGCAAATTGTCTTTGCAATTTTCTCTCACATCATATTCCACTGATTCCACTACTTTGGTGGTGACCAAAAGAACCTCAGAGTTTTTCTGAGACACTAAGGGGTTAGAAAGACAGAAGAGATTTATCTGATCACTTCCACCCTCTTCCATAACATTATCCAGCAGTTCAACCACTTTTTCATTCGTATCCTCTAATGAAGGTTTATGTTCCTGGATGCTCTGGGTTATTACTACAATTTCATCCTTTCCTTGATTCTCTGCTTTGTTTTTCAGAAGAAGATCGGGATTGTGGTGCACTGCATTGTTCTCGGATGTCTTCAGATCATTAGCGCTCACACACTTCACTAACTCTTCAGCACTCACTGTAATGTTATTAGTAATTTCATCTTTTGAATCATTTGCCTTTTTTCCATCAATATGCTTCCCATTCACAGCTTTCTTTTCCTCGGTCACCTCAGCCTCACTAGTGCGTTCACACACGGTATAAGCTGCATTTTGGGGTGGGTCTGGATTTCTGTTGCTAAATAAGCCCTGACAGTTAAAGCTTGTCTCACTTACTGGGTGCCACAGATTCTCATGAACCATTAGTGGCGGCAGAGAGGCAAACTCAGTCACCTGCTGTGGTATGTCATCATGAGAGTCCCCATTTCCCCCATCCATTTTGTTCAAACTTCCAGTGCCACTCCTCATGTCCAGCTGAGATGTAGATGACGGATGCTGGTCTTCACTCTTATGGCACGTGTCTTTTCCCGTTCCCGGTTTGTTTTGCTGGGTGACGCTAATTTCAGTTTGAATCCACAAAGTATTCTGGACCTGTTGATTTCTGGTCTGCGCAGCAAGATCGTTACCATGAGCTGAAGCAGCTGTCAGATGAGAAATATCGCCGTTTGGCTGCTTTTCACCTAATGCATTAAGACTCTCTTTCAGATGAGCCTCTTTCTCTGACGAATCCTTACTCTCGGTTTCGGAGGGGTTGAACAAGCTGCAGGCGTTTGATTTGCTGCTGGTCAACAAAGGTAAGCCTGTGTCAGCTATGTCTGCTCCGACCAAAGTGAGTTCATCCCTTTGCTGCGGTGCCACTAGTGTCACTCCGTTGTCATGGAGAGGATGAGATTTAGTCACTGTCGAGGACAGTGCCTGCTCTAAACATAAAGTCTCTGCTCCACCCCTTTCGTTCCCTTTCCCTTCCTCTGTTCCTCCCTCTCCCCTTTTCTCCAGTGACTCAGAGCTCTTTTTCTTCCAATCACGTCTGTCATTAAACTCTGGTGTGGAGGCAGCGACCACAGTCATGTCCTCGACACTGGCTGTGCCTGTCTCTTTCTTGCCAGCTGCAGAGAGAGAGTCCATCCCCAAGGAGCAATCAACTGGCAGAGCTCCCTTCTCTTCAGAGTTTTGTAGCATTTTGCTGCTCCATCGCACCTCCGATGCTGCTTCTACCTCCTTAGCTTCCCTTGCAGGTGAGTTATTAGTCTCTGGAACGCTTACCGAACATAAGTGCACTTCCGCTGCAATCATTTCACTCGGTTTCCCATCAGAACACCGAGTTTTGTGTGTTTCCTGTAATTCTGCGGTTGCATCTACATATCCTTTCTCTGTCGTCTTTACTCTTTCTGAATCTCCAGTTCCCTTCTCTCCCACTCCCTCGCACTCTATCATTTCTGGCATCGTGGATGTCATCAGTGGCGGTGTGAAATCCACTGCTGATGCTGAAGCCTCCTCAAGGGCACTCTCCTCCTCCGTCTTTCTCCCTTTAGTACTAGTTCTGCTCATAGAGTGTGTTTTCCCCCGCACCACTGTGTGTGTGCCAGCTTCACTGCCTATAAAAAACACATTCTCCTCCTCCTCCTCCACCTCCTCCTCCTCCTCCAGTGGGCATGCCTTCGAATTGCATCTCTTTCCATGCTCATGTTCATTGGCTTTAACAGCTCTCAACTCAATCACTGTGCAATCAGTAGACGCCTTATATAAACACTTCTCTTGTTCAATTTCGCTTGTTGTGTTGAGTTTTATGGTTTCATGTTCTGATATTGACTTACAGGGTCCATCTGCCCCAATACACTTACCCTGCTGTTCACTTCTCTGCTGATGGTCCAGTGTGGGGGCAGGCGTAGCCTCCAGTGGGGTAAGATGAGCCTGATTAGATAACGACTCTGGAGGTGAGGACCAGCTGTCCAGCTGCTCCAGATGTCCAAGAGTGCCTAGGAACTCTATTAGATTATCTGCTTTTGTCTTAAGATCAGGGTTTGTTTCTGATTGAGTCTTTGTTTGAGTAATAATTTGTGCCTGCTTCTCAGACTCCAGCAATGTCTGTGTGTTTAGTTGTACCCCATCCCACTCAGCGGTCTCCAACAGGGAACAATGATTAACATCATTTTCTGTCAAAAATCCATTCACTGATTTATTATCCCTGACAGTAGGGGTGATAATTTGTGTGCCGGACTCTGGCATTTCCACAGGACCTGTTATAGTTTTACCATCCTCATTTGCAGAGTCTTTGTATGCTACCCAACTGACACCTTCTTGTACTTCCTGTCTTTCATCCATTTTATTTACTTCACTCGTAGATTTCGTTGTGTCAGTGTTTGTTTCCATTCCAGGCTCTTTCTGAAATTCTTCTTTTGGTTCGCTGTGCAATTTCTCGCTGTGTTTTTTGGGAGTTTCATCATCCCTGGCCTTTTCTGGTTGTGTTTTCCCTAGTACATAGTCTCTGAAGCAAAACACAGCGTCCTCTGTACAAGATGCTAAATCAGTAGTTTGTGCTCCAACATTTCCATGGCAACCCTGGTCACGTCCTGTTTGAGATTCTGCGAGTGAAATTGGCAGTGGCATAGGATCTTCCTTGATATTTGCACTCTTGTGTTCCTCATTGTCGGTTACAGACAAGGCCTCTGACAGGTGGCTGTCAATCTGATCTGTACTGCATGAAGTGATCGAGTCTGAGGACATGCCAAACGAGGCTATTTGTTCCTCACATTCCTGAAAGGCTTCTTGGAGCTCACGGTCCAGCAGCGTTGCTGAGGACTGGGGCGACGGTGCCTTTTCCTGAATCATTCCAGCTGACTGGAGTTGTGGAAGAGATGAGCTCTCTGTGGAAACTGCCTCTCCATCTTGGCTACATGGGATTCCGCAACAGAGAATCACAGAGAGAAACGTTGAAGATAAAAAAAAATAATAAAAAAACGCCGGCAGTTTATTTCATACAGAAATACTCAAACCAGTGCACACCATACCCCACCCCATGCACAAACACAGCACGACAAGCTGTTTTGAGCACTCCAAGTTTCAGCAAGCAAATCCTATCTGGCCACACAAAACAACCAACATATTCCTGCCCAACACAAGCACAGGCAAACAGATGTTATCAGCCTCATGAAACAAGCATCAGAGAGAGCTGTACATTATAATCACGCTCATGCTCCTGCTTCTGGTGCTGAATCACAGCTGCTGAGTCACTGGCCAATACAATAGCACCAGCTTGTTCCAGCACATTGCCCTCACTCTGTCTCTGTCTTGTCACCCTCAGTAATTCTCCCACTGTGCCTTCATTTTAAAGAGACATTGACAGAGTGAAGCTAATATTTACCTAGCACATTTTTCTCTGCCCACTGAAACTCTACAGCAATCAGTCATTCCCAACTGCAAATGGAAGCACGCTAACATAATAATCCCGAGGAAGTGATAATCAAGAGGTCACTTCCTGGCATTCAATTACAGTGTAAACGGTAAGGAAATAACATCATACACTGCTGTCTTTCACAGAAATTATGTTGAAAAAAAAGTGGGTCTTTTAACCTACAAGCAGAAGGATCTTAAACACACCCTGCCAGATGTGAGAGGAGAAACAGGGTGTGAATGGCAAGCCCTTGCCTGCATGGCAGTATGTGTACGTGTGCATGTGCGTGTGTGTTCGAGTGTGTGTGTGTGTGTGTGTGTGTGTGTGTGTGTGTGTGTGTGTGCACGCCATGT
>JAQLOM010000037.1:11937734-11958176 GCA_030068315.1 Chrysichthys thysi | reverse complement strand
TCCTCAAGGTAAAGTACACTTAATAAAACCAGTTTATTTCTTTACATTCACTTTTATTATGTTTTATTATTGTTTTACACATCATTTGTTATTTATATCGTACATCTCTCTAATTTAAAAACACGTAGCAATAGAAATTGGTGTGTTTTGTTTCGGGTTTGGAACGAATTATGAGTAATTCCATTCATTTTAATGGGGAAATTCGATTTGTCTAACGACACTTTTGATGTACGACCTCGCTCCTGGAATGAATTAATGTCGTATGTCAAGGTACCACAGTATTCTATGACGTGTTACAGCGACTCCTTACAAGTTTGCAATACAGAATATCCCGGTTCACCTATCGTGGGTTCAGTGCATCGCGGTTTGTCAAATATGGATTCGTGGAATTTTTTGGCTTTTGCGGGACTCTGGAATATAAAATATAATTTAAAAAGATGTTAATTCAAACATTAAAGAACATTTAAATCGAAATAAAACAGTATGCACAGTATTTCATCAGTGGATGAATACACAGTGGCGGTGTAGCTAGTAAACAGGAAGTGACCTCACCGGCAGTAAGTACACATGTAGAATTTTATATGTAGTTAAAATGATGTATGTTTAAGAGTGTAGAAAGTGTTTAAGAGCATAGCACGTGTTGATAAGAGTGTGGAAAAGGTTAAAAGAGAGTGGAAAAAATAAATGTAACGGCGCTACTTTGTGGATTTCACCTTTCAAGGGGGGGGGCGATAGGCAGGGGTTCACTGTAAACCCTTTTCTAAAACATTTACTAATTAGAATTTATACAATATTGTGACTAAATTTCAGTATCCAACTGGATGTTCTCTTAATGTATCCAGTGTACCATTCACTGTTTTTGCTGTGGCTATAGAGCACTGGAGTAAGCTGAAAAACTACTTTACAGAACTGCTGAGGCAGGCTCTCATCTCATTTAGATGAGCAGCCGATCCGCCCCAGACTGACCTAGCTTCAGAGACGTCTCTCTCTATTACATTAAACCATAATTCAGTGCAGAAGATGAGATCTGTTGCAGTTCACAGCCGGTTCAAACTGTTTTCCCCTGACCTTTACATCACACGCACTCCACGTCTGAAATACTTTCCTGTTTCTCGGTTAGAGCGCAAATATTACTTCATCATTTTTAACGTACTATTAAATTCATCTCACTGCTTCTGCTGCAGTGTAAAGTTAAGGCATCAGACCTTACTGCTGTAAATGACCTAATCTGGTTCGAGCCAGTTTGTCACAGCTTGTGCCCTTACACAACTCCCAGCCTCATGTAGCATTCTGGTCAGAAAGCAAAGATATCGAGCACAAGCTCATCCTCCTGGCTATATTTAACAAACATTTTTGCTTTTTTTCCACATTGTGTCTGATGTTCAACCCTTTATAGCTTCGAAAAAGTGATAAAGAGCAGGCGCGAGGAAGAGAAATGCTGAACTAGATGACGGACAAAAAAAAATCAATGTGCATTTGGATATAGTGTGCAAAATCGGAGGCTTGGCAGTTGTAAATTCTGTCTAATATCCTTGTGTAAATTTAAACCATTATGTGGTATTTGTCACAGAGAGAGAGAGAGAGAGAGAGAGAGAGAGAGAGAGAGAGAGAGAGAGAGAGAGAGAGAGAGCGAGCGAGCATGTGGAAAAGTTTTAAGGAGATGTAAGCTCCTACTCGGGAGTGCAGTGTGTCAAGTAAGTTTAAATGGAGGGGGCTGTTGAGACAAGACTCTGTTTCTTCTGTCGAAACGGCAGCACTGCACTGAGTCATGAAAGCACATCAAGATAAAAATGTTCACAGTGCAGGATCTACCAACACACCAATGAAGGTGGAATTACCAAACGAGTGCTTGTCTGCTGCTTCCTCCTACTCTGCATGTCTCTCAAACATCCACCACTTGCACTATTTTGTCCTTGAGTTCCTTATTATCCTTTTTCCACTCATACATAAGCCCTTTTCCCTGCTTAGGTGGCTCACAGTGGATCTGGAGCCTTGGCGAGAGCTGTTTACATACATGAATTGGATGCAGGTCCATCACGGTGCAGAACGCACACAATCATTCACACCCGGGGCAATTCAGCACAGCCAATCCACCCACTGATGTGTTTACGGGAGGTGGGAGCAAGCCAGACAACGCAAAGCCCCCCTGCACAGCGACTCCATACAGGCAATAATCTGATCTCAGGATCAACAAGGAACCCCGGAGTGGTGTGGTGGCAATGCTACCTGTTGCACCATCACATCAGCTTCGTCTTATTTCGTCATTCACATCCCAACACAGATGCACACAGGGATCCACAGTGTACTTCCATCTGCCACATCCAGGTTCGTCACGAGTTCCATGCAGCCATAAGCTCACAAAGCACACGGGTGCTGACTTTCAGCCCAGGAAGCCATTTTGTTTGAGCTCAACCTAATGAGACAGATCTGTGAGGTTTGGGACGGGTAAAGATGAGATGTTGTTGGAAGACATACAAACACACGTGCAACAGGGAAAGTGAACCTGGGACAGCCTTTTTCGGCTCGACAGGCAAGCCCACCGTGCCCTAACTCTTGGCTCCGAGCTGCAGCCATTGTGAAACATGAAACAGCTCTGGCTTTGTGAGCTTGCCATTTTAGCTCTGATTTTCCTCTAATCAAGGGGCCCATGTGACTTTCTGCATGAAGTAGCAGAGCTCCTGCTGATTTGGAGTGCTTGTGTATGAGAAGCAGAATGGAGCAGCAGCCTTGCATGAGTGTGTGACAGAGCAGAAAGAGCAGCATTATTACTGGCCGCTGACGGTTGTGGCGTCGTCTCTACGAATCTTATTATCGACTTAACGTGAAAGACTCGTCCAAGCCTTTGTATCAAATTGCAGATTGAAAATGGATGAATTCAGGGCTACCATCATATGACTAACGCTGTCCAAATAAACACAGTAATGCGCATAAAAGGCAAGGCGTGCAAGTCGCAGTCTCTACAGGTATGCAGGAGGATGGGGGACCTCTGAGGTCCAGGGTACGTGCACTCCCACCGAGCCCACATAGGCACAGGAATGTAAACAAACTCGACTTCAAACAGAACCATGTGTTAGGAGGAGGGGCTTCGACTGTGACTCGGGGAAGAGAGAAGGAGATAGTGTCGTCTTCATGGCCGAGGTGAATATCACAATAAGGTTTTATGGAGTGCCGCTGGCTTTTAAGGAGAGCCCACACAAAAGCAGCCCATTTCAACATGAAACAACTGTCTCTCCCACTCTTTCTTCCCCTGCCTCACTCGGTCTCACCCCCTCTTTCTACCCCTTCTCCCTCCTCCCGCCGCTAAAAAAGAGAACAATCAGAAAGGACACACGGCTGTGGAAATTTCCATGACCACACTCATAAAAAATGCACCCTTGCGAACCTAATCTACTTGATTTTAAACAAATGTTATGCGCGAAATGTTGGCTTTCTTAATCCATCGAGATGCCAGTAAGGAATCCATTCCTGGGTCTTATACAAAGATTAGGATCTCCGTAGGGAGCAAGGGAAGAAACTGTGCATTATGCTGATGTCACAGCGTCCGTCTAAACTTGCCTGGATGCCACACGTTATGAACACGTTACCGACCTTTATCCAATTTAAAACAGCAGGGGAGAAACCTCATGTGCCTTGTGACTGTGCTTCCAACAGAGCTGCGCGCTTTCTGGTTATCGCTGAAGGTACGGTGTGACTGTTCTAGTTCAAACGTTTGGTCTTGTTTGATATTGCAGCTACATCACGGCAGTTTTCCTAACACTCTCCCATCACCTAACAGACTATTACCTTCCATAGGACTGCGTGGTACGCTCACTGATATCAGACAAGACCGACTGGGTCATTTTCATATCTAAAGTATCTCCTGAACCTCTCCTGAACGACCAGGGTCCGTACAGTAATCTCTTCAATTTAGTTACGAAACCCCCCACCACACACACACACACACACACACACACACACACACACACACTTTCAGAGTTGATCCATTGCCATGGCTCTCACAGCTGGATTATGAACAGCACTAGGGAAAAGGGCACTTCTTCTAGGCCGTGTACCATAACTCTTAACAGCCTAACAAAACAAGATCCCTGCTCGACATTATATCCTCTCTCGATGCCTCCCCTTGGTGCACAGATAACCTATAGCCTTGTGAAATTTAATATTCCCATTAATCAGATAGGATGTTCTATATTGAATCTGCTGGCTTGTAGATTTCCCACATGGATTCTGGCTATTAAATCTCAAAGCCTTCAGATCTCTGACCAGGTATAATTTTTGCCATGTCAAGGCGTCTTTCACTTTATCTCACGCACTCAGCAGCCTTATTAGTACCTATTATTAGTACACTCAGTGTCTAAAACTCTCCTGTTCACTAGAAATCAACTTACAAACCCAAAGAACTATATATTCCATCTAGTACTTAATGCTGAAAGGTGTATGCTTGAAGGCCGGTTGTTTAAGAAGCCTTCACATTCACTCGGCATACAAGAGAAAAGGACAAGAGATGCTTAATACCTACAGGTGACTAAGCGTCGCATTTAACCGGGGACCCATTAGCGTTTAAAGGAAAGATTTTCAACCTGTTAATAAGTTAGTAAGTTAATTTTTACTGGAGTTCGCCGGCAGCCCCAGAAACCATGGCCCATTCGTCACTGCTTATTACAAACAACCTCAAGATCTGGGAGAACAGGTTGACGTCACATGAAAAAGTGTGTACTCAGCACACACAGATATAAACCAGTCTGAGAGGCTATTCAGGTTACAGCAACATTCTTTCTCTGCACAGGCACTCAGTACTTTGCATATTAGGTACAGTGTGAATCTCCTGGAACACTGACGTGGAGCCTCGGATCAACCTCTCCCCGAGTCCCAGACAGTCCACGGTACAAGCCACAGGACGCCCAGAACTACTGCCCTTAAGAGTAACAATGGAAAGACGTGATGCACGGAGCTCTGCAAGAAAAGCAACGCAGCCAATGTGCCACACTTCGCAGTATAAGTCAAGTTGAAGTGCTTACCTGGGCAAGCGCAACCTCCTACAGACATCTTCTCACATGTTTGGGTCTGCTTGGAACAGAAAGCTGCTGTTGAGTCCACGCGCTGCTAGCATGGGCTTCCTCTGAGGAGCAGAAACAGATGCCGAGGGGAGGGCAGTGAGGAGGAGGAGTGCTTAAGGGAATAAAAATGTAGAAACAGGAGCTCGACTAGAAGCAGGAAGCAGGAATTGTGCTCCTGCTCTGTTCTTGGTTGCATATTAACATGCAAATTGTAATGCTTGTGTAATGCAAGTGAGGAAGTGTGTGAGACAGTGACGAGGGAGATGTACAAGAGAAGGAGAAAGTGAGCAGTGCAAAAGTAGCATGTGAGACAGATTGCATTGCAAATTCGCCAGGAAATGCAGCTCTTTTATTCCTGTGGATGGATGTATTGGCAGCTTTTGCCTTGTGAGAGATAAACAGAGTGAGGCAGAGCCCAGAGGCACAGAGTCATTAGCGCCTAGTGGAGCTGTGGTGTACACACACACACACACACACACACTCGCACGCATAGCCACACACAGCCTACTTTCTTGTGACTCCCTAGGGTCTGCTGAACAACTCACCCAGACATCGAGACATACACTCCATCCCCTGCTTTGCAGCTCTCCCCCCGTCGTCCTCATATGCGTCTTCTAAATTACGTTCACCTCTCCGTTCTTTTTATTTGTCCTATTATTTATCACTTCCCCCATTTCTTTCATTTTCCATTTCTCTCCCTCTGTTTCTGCTCCCAGCCCTCATTTATTTCTGCTGACAGGAGAACGGTGGTGTTAATGGCTACAGACAGCATCGATTAAAAATGCAAAGCCCACCTGGAGTGCAGGGACACACGAGAGTCCGAGGAGCCGAGGAGAGACGAGCTAATGAGGAGTGCAAGACTGTTTCCATTCTAATGGGGGGGGGGGGGGGGCACGTCAAGAATGCATCAAGCCAACAAATAACGCATCAGTCAAAATTTCAAAGGGTTTTCACAGCTGTTGTTGCTAATTAGTTTTCCAATAACTAAACATCTTCCTCTGTTACCAGCGCATTTCTTAATCCTGCCTCTTCCTTGGTTCACAGCTTTACCGCCTCTCTTTATTCCCGACGACAGACAGGCTTCATCCTATGTCAGCCCTCTGATCGATTCCCTGTGTTCTCCTCGACTTTCCCCCACATGCCTCTTAAAGTCTCTATCATCTACCGGCTGCTCTCCAGTCCCCGACCTATCACATACATACACTGCCGAGTCCTTCACGCAGCCTGTCATGCTCACTGACTGCTCTGCCTCTGGAGCTTTTGAAGCCTCACAAGGGAGGAAGAGAAGGCATGAAAGGCTGAGTTGCAGCCTCTTGATCTCAGAAAGCTCGCTCCCAGGGAATAGAGAGCTCTTTAAAAGAGCATCGTGTTGGTCCTTGTTGCCTGTCATTTAAAATCAATACGCTGTCAGAGAGACAACACTTGGGAGACGCTGGGGTATTCCTGTCTAGTTGTTGCATTAATACGAATACGACAAGGCGACCGAAGGTGAATTTTTGTACAAATTGTAAGACACGTTGTTCTAGTTCAGAGGAGAAGTCCAAAACCCAGAAGAGTTCATTAACTCACCTCAACAGGATCCAGTGTCACTATGTAATAAATGAATATCAAGACCAAAGGGGAATGATTTCCCCAAGTGGTGAACCGCATACAAAGAGACATGCAGTATCACAAAGTAATTTCTCACTAAAAGGCTCTGTGCTGCTGCTGCTGCTGCTGCTGCTGCAGCGATTTTGTGGGAATGGCTTTTTGTTTTCCAAGCCAAGGCTTTGAAGCACTAAGCCTCAGGAAATGCACTTCACCACAATCAGGTCTCATGACTGCACAATCAGGTCCTTTTGCACTCCCTCCCTCCTTCACACACACACACGCACACACACATACACATATCCATATACATACACACACACACACACACACACGGACACACATGCCACAGCTCCACTGCTAACAAAGATGGTCCCCATACTCTCTTTACCTCACTCTGTATTCGGGTATTTACATAGTAGTGTGAGTGCATGGTGAGAGTGGACATTTACCTGCATGCAGGAGCACAAACTCACCTTACACACAGACAAACACACACACACACACACACACACACACACACACACACACACACACACACACACACACCGACGGTCCCACAGTGACCACCTGAGAATCAGGCAGAAATACATCTCTTAGAATGAACCTGAACTCACACAGAAGGCACAGCACACAGTCACATCACTGTCACCAAGCTCACACATAATGACAATGACATTGTTTTCATTAATCAATTTACATAATTGATCATCCCTGGGTTCCTTACCACGTTCTCTCTCTTCAAGAGCTGCGATGTTTGTGGCAGACCAAGCACTCAGTGTCTACGATCTGAAGCTGGGTCAATTAGCCTTTAAACAAAGAAAGGACTGACAGAGAGAGAGAGAGAGAGAGAGAGAGAGAGAGAGGGGTGATGTGGTGGAGAGCGAAAAAGAGGAGGCGGGAGAGTGCTCACAGATCCACTGGAAAAAAAAAATATGACGCAGATCCAGAGCAACTTCTCCAGCCCGTCGTACCCAGAGAGGGCACTGTCGCCATGGCAACGGCAGAGCAGTGATCGCTCGTTGGGGGCACACAAGGCACAGCATTATTCTGTCTCTCACTCGCTGGAAACACGCAGCCAGGAAAGCATACATGCAGGCAGACGGGCGCCTCACATTCAATTAACTTCAACCAGCCTTGAGCCTTAGAGCCCAGCCACTTGTGACCTACACCATGAAGACATTGATCATTAAGGCACGCCGTAGACCAGGCTGAAATGTAACTGGCACAAATGAGCACTGTTGCCCTCGCAGTCCTACCCGAGAGTCATCTGTTGTCCAGATCAGATGCAATTGTCTTTCTGTTCACCTCGGTAGACATGCGTGGCGTGAAATGAGGACCGCTGACCCAGTTAATGACTGCCAGTGTCAACACCAGCTTTTGGTTTTTTGGCATGCAACAGAGCAAAATGCAACAGCGTATCATACCGAACAGTATTCTCATCTTATTAAATTAATTATTCATAGTGCACGACGTTCTGACTGGACAGTTATCTTACTCAAACGCTATTTCGCTATGTCAGCAATAATTACAGTGCAGTACAATAATGCCTGTACAACACCTGAGGCTTCACTCATGCAGTCAGTGGTCATCCCACAACACACTGCGCTTTACTTTAGCCGCAGTCTGCCTTGCACAGCGAGCAGATTACAGGGATTAACAGCGACAAGGTAAGCAGAATCTAAACTGATACACAAAAACTATATCATCTATCCCAACAGTCCTTCCATAAGCAGGTATCAAACTTCTGAGAAGTCATATCAGTATTCAGGAGCGTAAAGACTTGCTGCCATTGATGCCATTTTTGAAAACATTGCCATACATCATTTAAAGAGGAGGATCTGTGTTTATGAAGCAGAGTGAGTCAGACTGTGAAGTCTGACAGAGAAAGGCAAATGGAAAAGAAAGTGCTCGATGATTTCCCCCATGTTAATTCTACATGCTTCCACATCCTTCATGGAGCTCTAATGATGAGAGCTTGCTCGCGGCACAAAGGAAGGTGACCCACTTTACTGTCACCTCTTTCAGCTTCCAGACACCACGGATAATGTTCTGGCCCAAATTAAACTGCCTTCTGTGTGTGTGCGTGTGTGTGTGCGTGTGTGCGTGTGCGTGCGTGCACAAACCAGTGTGTGTGTGTGTGTGTGCGTGTCTGGCTTGGTGGTTTGTTGGCAGAAACATGCTCAGAATGATGCAGTGCAGCTGTAGTGACTTCAGCCTCCTCCAGTAATTAGCCTCAATGGCAATGCAGCCCATCTGGAGGAGAAAGGATTTATATCTGATCACCCCCCATTGCCAGCACAGACATGACCTATTGAATAAAAAAAATCTAATTAATCAGTTAATTAAAACAGAATATTTGCATCAATTCATTAGCATTATTAAATAACCAACAAGCTTTTGTATGGATATTCGACTGGGTACACATGACTGCCATGGCAGTATATACTGTATTACGAAACACATCATGAACTTATTAAGTTCGTGATACAGCCCCAGCTCCAGACACAATGCAAAGAAGTAATAGCAGTATCCCAGTGTGACAAACCTGTGTGTTAAACCTGATCCTAGGTTTTCACAAATAATATAACGCAGTGCAAAGCTACATAAGAACACTCTGTTCAAGTTAATTGCAAAAGTTTTGCTTCCCCCACACTTGAATTCATAATTTATCTTTTTTATAAAGCCCCAAAAAAGGATGTCCCAGTAGGCTTGTTCTTCACAGTTAATTTGAAGTCTGTGAAATCTACAAGCTGTAACAGATATTTAAAGAAACCAAGCAATCTGCCAGAGATAACAAGAAACAAAATTACAATGGAAATATTACAATGGAAAGGATTCAAATGCGGCTCACAGTCTACAAAAGACAATTGGGCTAATTCTACAGGCAAATGATGGGTGCAATTAGAGCACTTTTATATTACATGTAATCATTTTCCCCATTATTTATCTTTATTATGAACATTTTAAAAATACAGTGCTACCTCAGTACTCGAACTTAATCCGTTTCGAGCACGGGTTCGAATCCTAATAATCTCGAGCTCTGATTGGATTTTCCCCATAGGAAATAATGGAAGACCAATTAATTCATTCCCGGCTCCAAAAATTTACACCAAAATATGGTTTTGTTTAGCATTTAAACACAAAACGAACAGGATAAAACAAGAAGAGTATATACTAAACACATCTAGGAACATTTATCAAAACAGTAATTTGTAAAGTAAGAAAATAAATGTATCCAACAACATGTATCCGTGCGCACCCGTTTTGTTTACTCCCAGCAGCGGCGCTGCGTGCGCTCAAGCTTTGTTTATTCCCAGCAGCAGGCGTTCGTATTCTCTTCCGGTTCTGACCTTCTCGCTTTTTATTCGGTCTGTTCCTTCGTGGTGTTGTTTGGTTACACGACATGTTCTTTGACTACGAGTTTGCCTGCCATCTTATGTACTTCTGCCTGGAGCCTAAATAAAGCCTGAAATGGATTTTATGTCTGACTGCAGCCTGGTCCGTGTCACCTCACCTCACCGCTCTAACAGGGTAAATTACCTGATATTTTCAATAAAAAAAGCACTATCACCAACAAACGATGCTATCACAGCGAATGTGAGGCTGGGACCCTTTGTTTCTGCTGAGAGACAGGTGTGACTCATTTCCCTGCACATACAAGTTATCTTAGGTCGGCGTTCACGGTTCAACTTCTGAGATTCAGATCGTGTTCTAGGTCATTTTTTTGCGAGCTAGTTTGTTTGAATTTTGAGAAATTCAAGTTCTAGTGAGTTCGAGTACTGAGGTACCACTGTACTCTATTTGATAGCTGTAATAATGAAGGGACACTTGTGAAGCCCAGCACATCCAATTTCTTACTGCTATTAATTAGGCTGAAATTTGTCATCAGCTAATTAACTATAAAATTACTAATAGATATATAAAAAGTAAAGATTTTAATTGGTCATTTAGAGTATGTATTCATATTCAAGACAGCATATGTGCCTAATTGTGCAACATCAACGATTCGTCTAAAGAAAGGAAAAAAAGAAAACCATAGAGCACACAGGGTAAACTAGCAGATAAAGCCAAGTCTGTGTGGCTCAGCATGCCTTGCCAACCTCTGCTACCTGAGATTCTCAGTTCTCAGTTCAGTGCCCAAACTGAGTCACACTGGCACTACATAATTTAGTCCATCTGCTACACAATTTAGCATCAGATAAATTGTGTAATATGAGTAAATGTTATAATCCTTCAAAATCTAATTAATCAAAGTGGAACAAAACATTCTGAAATGTTTATTGTGACTTAAGCTATGGCAACTAATAAAAAAAGGGAATCTATGAATATATTGAGAAAAAAAAAGAATATATTGTGCTTTACCAGAAGGTGTTTCTTATAGTCCTGTAGACCTCAATAAATAAACATGGCTTTGTTACCATCATATGATGCTAAATTAAAGAAGAAGGTAAAACTCACTGTTCGATAACATTAAAAACAATTCCCACATCATCATCATCTCTGGGAAATCTGAACATTCATTTAATCATTGTCCAATGGTGAGGATTGCCAACAAGTGTAATGTGTAAGAACAAGCAAGTTTAGCTAGCTAACACAGAAGTGAACAATTACCTTGCTCCACAGAATACAAAAAAAGAAGAAAAAAAAAAAAACACAGGTGAGCAAAAATTGGTCAAAATTCCTTTTAATGTTAATCTTCATTATAAAAAGGCAAAGCAATGGATTTCTTCAGTTACTTATAAGCTACCATTAGCTAATGATATGAAGTATGCTCATATTACCAATTTAATCAGATGTAGCCTAATAAACATTATTACAGTAGAGGGTTTTGTAGCCTCTGAAGGGGATTATTTTTTAGTTGTGGATCTAGATGTTGCCCCACCATACAGTTCCACCCCAAATCAAGTTATTGGTTCTAAAATGATTACATCTTTCTGAAATATATTTTGAAACACATACATATTTTTTTGTTAAATATGCTAAATCAAAAACGTCTCAAACTATCTACAACACAGATCATTTGGGCTTTTTAGAAAATAAGAAATCAGTTGAACTACAAAGCAAGACAACACAATACAAAAACGTAAACATTTCAAATGGAAAACTCGGAGTATCAGTCACATTTTGTCAATAAATTTAATATAAACAATGTACAGTGTTTCATGTCAAACAAATTTATGGAGGAACATGAACACCGAGATCCACCAGACCATAGATGCCTTTGTCTAGACATGGGCAAGTGCCAAAAATAAAGCTTAAGCTCATAGCCATTCATCAGGACCAGCCAAGCAGTACCTACTCTGAGCAAAGCAGATGCTTTAAGAATGAGAATATAACACTACCTCACGTAGCCATGTCCGTTTAACTTAACACTGTAATCTGTGCTGATAAGGATCTAATGTCATCAAGGCTTCCTGTAGGACTCGAGGCTTTTATACGTAGGGAAGAAAACACTCCCTAATCAGGCACTGCTTCAGATACCCAATCCTACAACACTTTCGAGGTCGGGAGGTCCTACTAATGTTGCCTTCAGTACATGTGGTCCAACGTCCCTTGATCTATTCCATTTCGGTCACTGAATCGAGTTCAGTCAGAAATTTCTGGCACTTTGCAATGAGCACATTAATTGCCTCACTGACCAAGACATCAGGTGATAAAATTCCAGTAGACTCCACTGAGACTGAGAGAGAGAGAGAGAGAGAGAGAGAGAGAGACAAGAAGATGATTAGCCAGTGACCTCACCCTAATATAGCCAGAAGTACAATTGCTAATGTATACGCCTTTGTGCTTCAAATACGTACATATGAAATGGTCCCGAACTCTTCCAAGTTTGACCAAGCTCTTCAGGTCATCATGCCTAAGCACTTCTCTGCTGCATGTATCCAGACGACTGTTGCTCACCTTTGCCACTTGTTTCCCTTAAGTGATTTTTTTTTTTGTTTAATAGACAGATAGATAGATAAAGAGAGAGACAGACAGATAATCTGAGAACATATGTCTGAAAAAGTGCTTAAAGCTTTACTGAGGCTGTGAAAAACCTGGCTGAGAGAGAGAGAGTGAGAGAGAGAGTGAGAGAGACGGAATCATACCATCAACATCCTCCAATTCAATAACGCCAGGTGAGAAGCAGCGCTTTAATCGCTCAGCCTTTTCTCCTTCGATGGTCTGCAGTAATGTGATCTCAGGAAGTAGCCTATAACTGGCCGTGGCCACTGGAGAAAACTTAGCATGGTCTTTACCTACACAGAGTAAAGAGAAGACGGCTAAGAATTTTTTACATGCAATGATGCAGACAGAATTTGGCATTATAAATAAAACACTCCAGCATGTCCGACCCATTCTCCGCCACATCTGTAACATACATACAATCACCACAAACAATCACGTTGACATGTTTTCCTGTACTGAGAAAAGAAGGAAAGCCTAACAGACAGGAAACTCAGTATAACAGAAGTCTAAAGCCAGTTGAATTCTCAAACATATAAATGTTACATTCTTGGGGAACTTCAAGGGATCCCTGGATGATTTAGTTTTTAAAACAGGTTCTGCTTTGGACCTTTTCTGAAAGGAAAACTTGCAGAGCTCCACATAAAACTCTAAAGAGGACATTATAATACTGGACTGGTGTTTTTAAACACCTATAGTTCATTTGCTCTGGTCCAAAACAATTGACCGAGTTTGTAAACTTGGAACATCACCAAGCATGTGAGAATGTTTACTCTACTTATTGGCCAGATGCGTCTTAGGCAGGACCAAGAAAGCAGAGGTCCTGTGTTCTGGATTAGTGTATATTTTTGGGAGACAAACATTGCTGTGCAATTTAATATGGAGCAATGGCAAAGCTGGCATTTGCTCACAACTTTGGTAATTATCGGGCAGGAAAAACTAGATATCCAGGCAAAACAGGTAGTGGTGTGCGTTACTGAAGTTGGATCACATTCCCAGAGCTCTTTTGAGACCAGACCAAGACCATATGATCTCATGGGTCTCGGGTGGATTGTTTTGGTCTGCACCCGATTGTGCTTACTGCGTTCAAAGAGTAAAATGTCCCAGAGTCTGATTCAAGCCAACTAAAAAGTACAGGTGTGAAAACACCACGAGACTGTGTTCAACATGAATTCAATACTAAAAACTGTTGGACTCTAAGAAGACCCTGTATTACCAAAGCTCATAAGTGGTCAAATTAATTCCATTATTCAGACAGCAGTTGAATCATGTCTAGTTTACTGTGAGGTACGCTGATAACATGATCTGACCTTCTTAACTGTGAAATAATCACATAGCTGAAAATGTAACTTGTGCTACATTTTTAAACACTTCAAGTGGAAAACAATAAATAAATAAATCAATGAAAGCATATATAATACATTTTCAATTTAGAGAATGAATTCTATTCCTCATTTGTGTGTTTCTATAAAGGCTAATGTGTCAAAATTTCTGACAAACACGTACACTACAGAAAACTAGTTTGGGGAAAAAAACCTAGCATATTCCTTTGATGTATGTTTTTCTGGTTTAATTAAATCCAAGTAGTATGATAATATTTCAGATTTCAATAATTCAGAGGTTTATCTTCTGATCCACATAGATGTAATATGTTCCTTTGAACAAAACAATGATGATAGATGAATAGATAAATAAATAAATAAAACCGTAGTGGACACAAATTAGCCAGAGTTCAAATTTCTTCACCTATTCCTTTAACGCAGTGCATAACTATGTCCAGCTCTTGTCCTGGCCGAAGCTGTGCCAAGAGGATGTCTCCATGCACAGGACCAATGTTAGCATCAGCAAACACGTCAGCCTGATTTCCAATAGGTACCCACTTCATGTCCCCTGAATACACTGAAAAGTAACACAACAAAGTTAAAAAGTTGCTTCAAGAATCAGCATTATATACTGCCCAAATATGATATTCAGATATCTTAGAGGTGGATCTCCTACTTATGACTGTACAACTCATTCAAATAAAAAAATGTAAATAATAATTAAAAAAAACTATGATCAGAACAGCCTCAGTATGGGGTATTAATTGTAACTATAAAATAAACAGAAAACAATATTATCAAGTAATGCAAGTACAATATGGGCTAAAAATGACCTTAAATACACACACACACACACCACCTACAAATGCTCCAGTTATCTGTAAATCATATGATAGCAACACTTATTTACTTACCCATGTGATTGAGGTACAGTTCTTTTGGATCGGATGCGTCTTTAGATGCTCTGGGATTCCTCGTGCATTTGATCTTCAACTGAAGCTGAATTGTGTCAATTTCTGTACCTTCTTCATCACCTAACAGAAAAGAGCCATCACAACAATAGTAAACAGTGTGCCAAAAAGCATGCTCATCTTGTTTAAACAGGATTTTAAATAGTTCTCAAACTGACAAGTGCGTTGAGTGTTTTGACAGGACCATCAGTTTGACTGGAGAAAACTGGAAGTGCTTTAGAGGGAAATGACTTGTGTATCTCAGTCTCTGTTTAATTTAGATATTAAAAACTCTCACCAGCATTTCGGTACTCAAATAGTCGAGGGTCAGCTTTGATGGGTACCAAGCCAAGTCTATGTGCCAGGATCTCATCTTGAATTATAGACGTATTGTTGTAAATAAAAACCTTTTCAACGGCCATAGTCGGGACCTATGCAGAAAATATAATGCAATCAGAATATCTTTGCCAAATGTACATGACATAGCAAATCACCACCCGTTCATTCATCACACACGCAACAATGTAACACATATCACATCTATATAATGTATATAGATGCGGCCAGAAGTTTAACACCTGACCATTCCCTCCTATAATAATTTTGGAACATCCCATTCTAGGTTTAGTCTCCCCTTTGTTATTAAAATAATCACTACTCCTCTTAGAAGGCCTTCCACTAGATTTTGGAGTGTGCCTGGGGGGGATTTGCTCATTCAGCCACAAAACAGTGTTTTATAATGACAGTAGCGTTGGCAAGCTACTCAGAAGAAGGCGGCGAGTGACCGGTAGCTCGCAAGCGACGCGTTGGAGACCCCTGTCCTAAACACTTGTGAGCTTCCAATTTGGGAAAGAACCACATATAGGAGTGCTGGTCATGGGCTCAGAAACATTTAGCCATATAGTGTATGGTTCAGTGTAACGATGAATTCAACACAATAAAATGACAGAATAAATCCACTGAACACGCTGAACATAATTAGTACTTAAACGTTGTTGCTGTTTTTGTCAACTGCAGCTTCAAGTCACTTTACACACACGTGTATCGTGTTCACAGTTTGTCTTTATGATCGTGTACATGGCTAACAGAAATGCCTTTGTTTGGATAAGAGAGCCAGTGAAAGAGTTATGCCATACCTCAGCTAGTAAGATCCTCCTGAAAGCGTTAGCAATGGCAGCATCTATTCCCACCATATCAAACTCCAGTGTGTTCTCATCCATATGAACAACATCGAGTCGGAACTTCTGCACGAGCACAGAATGAAAAAGCAGAGCATTTGCAAATAAAATAAAATCGAAACACACAAAAAAATCAGATCTATGTGAGGAAAGAAAGGAGACACTAACGCCTGCTACACAGTAAGTACCTTTTTGAATTTCTTCAGGTCCCATGTGTCATCATAACCAGGGTAATTACCAGGGAAATTTGTCGAATGAACCTGTACAAAAAAAATCAGGATTTACAGTTTACACCACACATAAAAAAACCTTTAGCAATTCACACAAAAACTATTCAAAACACGTTTGCTTTTCTAATCCACCTGATCGTGTGATGTAGCTACAGTCAGTGTGTGTCAATAATGTAAACAGAAACACTGAACACTATTATCGTGTACCTTTCACTTTATTATAAACCTGTTAAATAAACGCCCTAATGACGTGGACAAGCCAAAGATACCGTACATACATTTCTTACGCCAAATTCGCCCAAAATCACTCTGTCACGGATCTCATCCACGTTGCTCATAGGCACCGCCATTTTAGCCGCTTCATCTCCTCCTCCTCCCCCTCTACTACTACTACAGCTGCTGCTCCCAAAGACTTCCGCTCAAAGCCGGATTTACATTTCAAAATAAAATGCCCTTCATCTGCCCTGGTGCCGTATTCAGTGCGATTGACAAAGACAAAATTGACGTTTTTGTACTACACGGTTGTTATAACCAACAAGAAGCATTACACGAGGACTTTCGACGTTGGTGTGGTTGTTTTTTAAGTAAAATAAACATTTTCTGGTGACTTTTATTGTGTTTAAAGCTGCACGCGGCATCTCGGTGTTGTTATTGTCGCGCGCAAAGCTTAACTCGCGGGATTTACCGCTGTAGTAACCGGCGTGAGGAGAAAGCTGCTAAAGTTCATTTGTTTGCTGTAACACATGCCGTAATGTCGCAGTCTCGGTGAAGACCAAACCTGAAGCAGGGTATGGTTGTGGTCATCAGAAATTAACAAAATATTTTATATAAAAAAAGTATTTTTTTTTTTAAAAAATCATAAAACAACGACGAGGAATGGACGACAGTTGTGAGGGAAAGGAAAGTTTGGGCTCTGATAGGCGGGAGGCAGCTCCGGGGAACACCGTCACCTCTGCAGAGGTACACCTTCAACATTTACTTCTTAACAAGTGTTAAAAGTCTGTGTTTTTTTTTAAACCTTATTAAAAATAATCTTACTGGTAGTACTCTGACGTGTTAGTGTTGGTTTGCTGTGTGTTCAGACACTTGTTTACTCGCTACACACGGTGGAAATGTTTGCTCTTCTTTCTTCGACAACAAACATTTCAACGTCAGACCACCGCGCTGTTGAATGCTCTAATCTGATTGGTCAGAGCCGGGTGTTGATTAATTTCCCACAGCAGCACGGCTCTGATAGTAGTCCTGACTGTAAGGCCAATCGCAGGGTTATATGAATGCGCTCTCTGTAACGGTTTATTGTTCCTATAGTAACTGCTTATTTACAAGTTCTTACATGGAGAACAATGTACACAGTTTATCCACCAAACTATCCATGAAACCTACTCCAACTCCTCCTTTCAGCTGTTCCTTCAGGGGTCTCCACAACGAATCATCTGTCACCGTCTAATTCTGTTCTCTGCATCCGCTTTTCTCACACCAACTGACTTCATGTCCTCCTTCACTACATCCATAAATCTCCTCTTTGGTCTTCCTCTAGGTCTCCTGCCTGGTGGTTTCAACCTCAGGATCCTTCTGATTATATTCACTATCCCTCCTCTGTACATGTCCAAACCATCTCAGTCTGGCTTCTCTAACTTTATCCCCAAAACATCTAACATGTGCTGTACCTCTGATGAACTCATTTCTGATTCTATCCATTCTCGTCCCTCCTAAAGAGAACCTCAGGATTTTCATCTCTGCCACCTCGAGCTCTTTCTCTTCCTCAGCACCACTGTCTCTAGGCCACACAACATTGCTGGTCTCACCACCATCTTGTACACCTTTCCTTTCATTCTTGCTGAAACTATCCATGAAACGATACACCACTTATCCATGAGAGTCGTGAGGAAGCTGGAGCCAGTGCCAGCTGACCTTGGGTGAGAGGTGGGGTACATCCTGGGCAAGGCTGATACAGAGATAAACAACCATTCACATTCACATTTACAGCTCATGTACTTTAGCCAGTTGACCTAATCTGCATGTCTTTGGACGGTGGGAGGAAACCGGGGCACTCACAGGCATGGCAAGAACATGCAAACGCTACACAATCTAAGGCTAGGAGTAAACCGATTAAACAACTTTTTTTTAACAAGGAAAAATATTACTGTCAATATGGTGAAGCTTTCTGTGTAGAGAAGTTTATTTAACATTTGCTGGAGGAGTCTGAGGTTATCAGCGCTCTCTAACAAAGTTTGTATGGTGGTTTATTTTTTTTTTTGTTTGTTTTTTTTGATAATGGGAGAATCTTCAGGATAGAGGTCTTTGCACTTTCCTGTTTCTCTGTGCCCTTACATGCTGCAAAGATTTGGTCTTAATCACTTAATCAGGAGAAAAACAGACTGGGGAGGGATGACTGTTTGTAGTTGCAGATCTATAAGCTAAGTGATAAAGGGGAACTTGTATCCCTGAAGTGCCGCAACATGAAGTGTAACCATGAATGGTTAAACGCGCCATTCAGTAATAAATTGCAGACTTCAGTTGTTGAATATCAACATTGCTGTGATTTCCTTGTGCCTGGGGCCATGCCAATATTTAGTTCAACAGCACTCTTGCTTATGCGACGTGGCTTAAATAACAAACTATAGCATGCTACATTGTGTTTTATTTCTTACATGTATCGTTTTGTTTATGTCTTTCCCCTGTCTTGAAGCGTTCATTACCACTGAGGGAGCTGTACCCTTATATTCGTTGTGGTCTCTGCAATGGCTTCTTCATTGATGCCACCACTATCACTGAGTGCCTTCATACATGTAAGTGTGACACTTGACGCTAACCGAATAGATCCAGTTCGTGAAGGTTAGAGTCCAGCTGAGGGTGATTTCCTCACCGGCTGACCAGTTCTTTACGAGCTCAGCAGGTGTGATAAATAAGGGTCATCACGAAACTGGGCTCCGGCCATCCAGGAATTAAAATGGACGGCCCAGACATAGACAATGTGTAGATCCTTTTTGTTTGTGGCTAGAGGTTTACTCCTATAAACACATCACAGTCTTCTTTTTTTTTTTTTTAATTCACAGTCTGTAAAAGTTGCATTGTCAAGCACTTCTTCTGCAGCAACAGGTGTCCCAACTGTAACACTGTCGTTCATGAAACACAACCACTATACAATATAAGGTACTACTGTCTTGTATTAATATTTTTTCTCTTTTTTTTGTACTTCATGGTAGTTTAATGTATGGTCATTAGTCATTCACTGTCCTTTATTAGGAACACCTGCAAATTCATGCAGTTATCTGTTCTCCCAAACATTTTGCAGCAGCACAATGCAAGATTTCATGCAGATACAGGTCAAGTGCTTCAGTTAATGTTCACATTAAACATCAGAATGGGCAGACAAATGTGATCTCTCTGACTGATTAACCTTGTCATGGTTGTTGTCAACAGTCTCTGTAATTTATGCAGAATGGTGTGAAAAACAACAAACATCTTGTGTGTGTGTGTGTGTGTGTGTGTGTGTGTGTGTGTGTGTGTGTGTGTGCGCGCGCGTGTGTGAAGAGTCTGCAGACCGAAACACCTTGATAAGTGAGATCAGAGGTGAATGATCAGATTGGTCTGAGCTGATGGCACACTTTACAACTGTTGTGAGCAGAAAAGCCTCCCAGGACACGCAACACATCAAATCTACAACAACACGTAACCATGGCAGGTTCCACTCCTGTCAGCCAAGAACATGAACCTGAGCCTATCATGGACACAGACTCACGTAAACTAGACCGTTGAAGATTAAAAGATTCACCTGATCATTTTTCATTGTTCAACTGCTCAGTTTTGCTCACCACGGTTGTAAAGAGTGATCGTTCCTGGCAGCCTGAACCAATCTGGTCATTTTCCCTCTCGACCTCTCTTATAAACAAGGCACTTCCACCAAAAGAACTGTTCCTCACTCAAAGTCTTTCACACCATTCTGTGTAAACACTGTTTGACTGTTGGGTCTGAAAATTCTAGGAGATCAGCAGTTTCTGAAATACTCTTGCCAGGCCTTCTGGTACTAACATCCACGCCAGGATCAAAGTCACATCGATCACACGGTTTCTTCATTCTGATGTTTGATGTGAATATTAACTGAAGCTCTTGACTGGTATCTGCGTGAGATATATATATATATATATATATATATATATGTGTGTGTGTGT
>JAQLOM010000037.1:11905322-11920947 GCA_030068315.1 Chrysichthys thysi | reverse complement strand
TGTTGTCTAATTTGATTGGTTATTGATACCGTCCTTCCTGAATTCAGTGACGTTACCAGAGACGTTGGCCAGGTATAGGTTTCACTGTTAGCAGGTTAGCGGAAGGCCATGGCTACTAAAAGAAACAAGAGGCAGAAAACCTACTTTTTTTTATGATAACTGGGAAACAGATTTTTGTGAAGTACAAGTGTGTCTGCTTGATCTGTGGAGCAAGTGTGGCGGTTGGTAATAAAATTGGGGGGGGCGCCTCGCAGCATTTTTTTTTCTTTCTAAATGTAGCTCTCAGTGGGAAAAAGGTTGGAGACCCTTTCAGTCACTACTGTCAACACCATGTACATATAAATTTGTGAATGTCCTTTATATGCTCTTCTAGTGTGGTTCACTGTGCTAACGTCAGAGTTAAGACTGAATAAGAGTCACTTAGTCCAATTAAGCCATGCTTCTCATCAAGTGAAGTAAAGACTTATTACGTCCTCTCTTTGTGCTGTACATTACTCTACACATGTTTTAGAGCAGGGGTGCTCACACTTTTTCAGCATGCGAGCTACTTTTAACATGACCAAGTCCAAGCGGTCGACCGGGGGGGTGGGTGGACGGACGAAATCTTTAGCAACGGTATATAACACATCCAGGTTGTCCAAGGACATTGGCTGTCCTGTATGTCAATCAAGTGACATATTTCTTAGTGAGGACAGATGATAGGCTGGTGACGCATGGGTTTCCACGCATGCGCATGCAGCCGCGCCGGGGGCTCCAAGTGTCGGGTTGCCAGGTGATAATTTTTTTAATGCCAGGCAAGCGACTCACAGTGCCTTTGATTGCGATCGACGTATTGAGCACCCCTGTTTTAGAGTATGTGTAGAGTAAATTGGTGTATTGATTAGTATTACAGGGCATTTAGAATTTTGAGAATATTTGTCAAGACGCACTCTGATTTTGTAATCTACTCAACATTGTACTTTCCCATCATTCTTAAGCACCTTATGTGACCCAGAGAGTCTCAGTGTGCAAATGCTGTAAGTATCAGGTGTAGACTTGTGTTGAAGAGAAAATGCACACATTCCAGAGGAGTAGACTAGGTTAAAAGGGAAACTGATCTTGAGTGCATGTGTATGCATTAAGTGTAAGAGCGCAGTCCTGGGCAAAAAAAGAGAAAGGGGCCAAAAACTAAATTGCAGAACGTTAATGGTCTGAACCGCAAATAATTAGTCAGGAAACGAGCAGCAGTCCTGTGGACAGCTTTTTTTTTTCTTTAACAGAAAGAAGGGTCATTGTTGGAGATTTAAAAAAATGTTGAACACCCAGACATGTGTGTTTTATGGAATTTAATATCAAACATTTAAATCTTTTCACGATTTAGCGTTGCCAACAAGATTTTTATGTTTTGTTCTTGTTAATTTTCTGACCAATGATTTGTTGTTAAGACTATTAAAATCATAATGTTGTGCAATTTTGGGTTTGGCCTGTTTTGTTTTTGTTTTTTCGGGCGAAGGTGTGTATGTGAACAAAATCAATATGTGAATCGATATGAATCTCTTGCCAGTCGTTCTTCTCTTAAAGCTTATTTATTTATGAACAAGTTTTATTCAATAGTAAAATCATAGCAATGAAATATGAACATATGATAAAATAATCTTATGATGAAATATGATAAAATAAACTGCTATACTCGCCTGTATTTTTTCTGGCCTCAACACCATGTTTTTGCACTTACATTTGCCACAAAAGCCAGCTTGTATTGTATATTTCTAAGCATTTTCTTTACAGCGTCTTTACACTTTGTTTACAGTGTACAAGTCTCCGGAGTATGAATCTTTAGGATTTGACCTGACAGTGGAGAGGTTGGTTTCCATTGGCTATCCACAAGAACTTCTGAATTTTGTCTATGACCCTACCTTTCCAACCAGGTAAACTCCAACCTGATTCTCTGTTAGTATTAATAATATTGGTAGACTACTTATGCCTGCATATGTCCACTTAAAACACATAAATATATACTGTATGTGTGTCTGTTTTCTAAAAGAATTCTGCACTACTGTTGAATATGTTTCTTTAGAAATGTTCCCGCTGCAGGTAATTCGCTGTCTATCTTTTGTTCTTTCCAGAGGCCTGGTGTTTGATACGCTGTATGGTAATCTGTTGAAAGTCGATACCTATGGCAACATTTTGGTATGTGCCCATGGGTTTAACTTCATGCGTGGGTGAGTAACCACAAAATAAACGAGCCTTGCAGGAATTTATTTCTCTGTTCTTATCTTCGGGGAGCACTCGGCTAAATAGTGACCACCAGGCCCAAATGACCAAATTTCAGGCTTTGTGTTGCTTTTTATTGTTGCTCTGATATTACTAATGAGCTGCTAAAAAGAAGATGAATTGAATTAATTTAATTTTGAACATGTTGCTGTTCTAGGTTAATAACCAAATAGCAGCATCGTTCTTCAGTTGTATGACAAAAGACAACAAGATGGTAGAAAATACATGCAAAGGAAAATTTTACTGCACCTGGTATGCATGTGCCGAGGGCTGTTTTGTTGGACCTTGAAAGGCCCTTTGATTAGAAAATTGTTGTTGCAGTTTTTCTGGCTTGTTCTGGCTTGTGAAGATTTCTTCCTGTGGTGGTGGTGTTTGTATGAGTCATCGGAAATCAGCTAATTTTGGTTGTTATTTTTTTCTGAATACATTTTGTGCTGGACATGTTTTATGTGTGCTTAATAATCCTTTTTTTTCTTTTTTTCTTTTTTTTCTTTCTCTTTGTCTCACATAGACCAGAGATTAGAGAACTATATCCAAATAAGTTCATCCAGCGTGGCGATACAGAGCGCTTCTACATCCTTAATACACTGTTTAACCTCCCCGGTAAGGCATTCGTGTGAGTCTTTGAAATGTCATTGCTGACATTATTCCTATTTCATTTTACATTAACGCTGATAGCATGAGCTGTTCCCTCAGTGTAATGTAAGCTTTTTATTTTTTGCTATTTCATTTCCACCAGAGACCTACCTTTTTGCCTGCTTGGTTGATTTCTTCACCAGCTGCTCCCGATACACAAGGTTTGTTTATAATAAAGATGAGCCCTAGATCGACCTTTCGGCAGAATGAGCTTCCAGCCTATATAACAATTTCTATGTAACAAAACCCTTCTACGTAGACTAGATGGTTGCTGGTATGTTGATTTCGGGTTGAACTGGAGAGAAGTCCTAACCTGGTTGGATGTTTATTTTGTTCTGCAGTCGCACATACAGTCTGTCATGTTTGATCTTTTCCTTGCTGCTGACAATGTGTTTTATCTTGTACCCCAAAGCTGTGAGACTGGTTTTAAGGATGGAGATCTCTTCATGTCCTTCAAGAGCATGTTCCAGGATGTCAGAGATGCAGTCGACTGGGTCCATTTCAAGGCAAGAATCTGTTACTTTTCAATGGAGACTTTTAGTCATGAACAAAGTTACGTTCCAGATATACCCACTGAGAAAGCTGATATGTTTGTGGTTTTGGCTGTTTTCTTCGTAGGGTTCTCTGAAAGAGAAGACTGTGGAAAACTTGGAGAAATATGTGGTGAAAGATGTGAGTAAATACAAGTTGCAATTCAGTTTGCAGAAATACCTCTTGTTAGTCAATGCATTTGTTCATCTTTCCTTTTTGCTCTGTGACTTGATGCTTCTTGTTCCCCTCAAGGCGAAGTTGCCTTTGCTTCTTAGTCGCATGAAGGAAGTTGCTAAAGTTTTCTTGGCCACTAACAGTGACTACAAGTACACTGATGTAAGTGATACAGCATTTGTCCAATGAACATATTGTTTATTAAAATACTTTTTTTTGGTATATAATATATAAATAGCTATATCTGTTTGAAGATGTCAGGATGTGGACATGTGAAGGGAAAAAAAAGTAACCTGCAGAAACTTGACCCATTGTTATTTTTTCTTTGTGTCTTAACTTGTACATTTTCAGAAAATTATGACATACCTGTTTGACTTCCCCCATGGTCCAAAAGTGAGTTGAAACAATCATCTTGCTCTTCTAATGCTTCTGTAGTTATATCTAGAATAATCGTTTGCAAATAAATTACTATAATTTGTTTTACATTTTTTTATGCATTAATCATACATGGCTGTGGTAGAATAATTAATTTGGTTAACAGATTATTTAAGGTATGGTAAATGACACAGAACCTTATTTATTAACAAAAACATAAAGTTTATTGGTTTTGAAGAAACATGTTTACAAACCCCCAGCCCACCCCTCTGTTCCTGTGCCCCGTCTGCATGGGTCTGAATCATTATGAACTTTTCCCTTGCCTCATGACCCTTAATGAAATTCTTAGACCTAACTCATTGCCTGTGGTATTTTCAGGTTGGCACACTTCATCGGCCTTGGCAGTCCTACTTCGACCTCATTCTGGTTGATGCCAAGAAGCCTGTGTTTTTTGGGGAGGGCACAGTCCTGAGACAAGTCGATACAGTAAGTTGGCACAGCGTTTCTTGTGTTTAGGAACATGCAGCAACCTCTCACTTTCCAAGTGCTGCACGACTTTTCAGCAACACCTTCTCCAGTGCTTTGTATCTTTAGCTGTAATATCACGTTGATACGCGAGCTGTGTATATTCCGTTTTTCATCAGAGATTCACCCTTTTATTCCTTCTTAAAGACCACTGGGAGACTAAAGATTGGAACGTACACAGGGCCACTGCAGCATGGCATTGTGTACTCTGGTGGTAAGTAACACTATGTCTATAATTACAATCCAAACCGTTAAATTAATGGAATGCATTTTCTCTTTTTTGGTTGTGTATCCTGGATCATATCTACAATCTGTTTCCTACAGGATCCTCAGACATTGTGTGTGATCTCTTGGGGGCTAAAGGGAAAGACATCTTGTACATTGGTGACCACATTTTTGGAGACATTCTCAAGTCTAAGAAGCGTCAGGGTTGGAGAACCTTCCTCGTGATTCCCGAGTTGGCTCAAGAGCTGCATGTCTGGACTGATAAAAGTTGTAAGTCTCACTTCACCTTTAGAATTTATGATGATCTATTTTTTCAACAGGTTTCTCTTATTGTATGTTGAACCTTGCACATTAAATAAGTCAACAAGTTTTTCAACCGGTTGGAAGTGAGTACAAAAGAGTGATGATACAGGAATGGAAATCCTTTGGATACAGTAGAAAAAAAGGAAACAAGACCTGTTAATTGTGTATGGTTACTGAGCTTGGCTAAAATAAATTGATTCGTTAGTAAGTAAGTAAAGAATTGTGAGCTTGTGTTGATCGACAGTATTATTCTGCTCTCTTTTACAGCTCTGTTTGAGGAACTGCAAAGTCTGGATATTTTCCTGGCCGAGCTCTACAAGTAGGTGTCTCTCCATGTGGTGGTTTGTCTTTTAAATGTAAGACAAGGACATGTGCTGTTCCATTAAAAAGTTGACTTTTTTTCTATTTTAAGAGCAACAGCTTGCAGGCTCTGTCACATGATCTTCACCTGCCTGTGTGATTGTTCCCACGCCTTTCCTTTCTCCATTTCTTCACTCTGACCCTCAAATGTTTCTGCTTACAGGCACTTGGACAGCAGCAGTAATGAGAGACCCGACATTAGTTCACTTCAGAGGCGGATTAAGGTTGTGTGCTGTACTCATGTTGTTTGTATGTTCGCTGGTTCAGTTCCAGCCAGTTTGCTGGAAAATCATATATAACTCTTATCTAATTTTTACAGAAAGTAACCCATGACATGGACATGTGCTATGGGATGATGGGTAGTCTGTTCCGCAGTGGCTCTCGGCAGACCCTGTTTGCTTCCCAGGCAATGCGCTACGCTGATCTGTATGCTGCCTCCTTCATCAACCTACTGTACTACCCCTTCAGCTACCTGTTCAGAGCTGCACATGTGCTGGTGAGTGGGGTGCTTTGGTGTCTCATTTCAGCCCTCTGCTGTCTGCAACATGAATTACAGCTCCAGTGCACTATGTACAATAACATTATCAGCATCAGGGCCAGTTTAAAAGTAACATTCAGACGTCTTTGCTGTAGCCCAGTCTAAATGTAAATTTAGTCAAACTTAAATGAAATATAAAAAAGTGCTGGGAACTCTGATTGATTGTTCAAAGACTACAGTCAGCTTTGTGCCTGTCAGAGTTAAAGCTACACTGCCCTACAAAGGCAAAAGACCTTAACTTGTATGCTATGTAACTTGATGTTATGGCGTTCTGCATTTGTAGGGCAGTACAGATATTTTGAATCCCTTTAAAGCTAACTAAGTAACAGTATTTCTGTAGCTGTATAATGTACATCTTTAAATATACCCAACAAATGCCGTATTAAACTGTGACAGATTATGTCAGTAAAATAATAATGATGATGATGATAATAATAAAGCTGCAAGCAGCAATAAAGGGGCCAAGAATGCTACCACGGAATAAATGGCATGGAAAGAATTTCAGAAATGAAGAAACACAAGAACATACGGGAACATATGAACATCATACACCAGGGGTGTCCAATCTTATCCGCAATGGGCCGGAGTGGGTACAGGGTTTCATTCCTATCAAGTGGGAGTCACATCTGCTTCCACCTATTTAATTAGTTGAGCTTGGCTGATTAAACGTCTAACAGAATTGGAAGACACTGGACTTATTTTTCTAATGCAAACAAATCCAGTTAATAGCCAAAATTCATTTTTGTGTATTGCAGCACCCCCTAGTGGTCAGATGATACACTTTTTACTGGACTTCCTCCGAATTGGGTCTCAAGTCCATAACCCAAAGTTGACATGGACACATCAGAGCGTTACTGAGATATGACCTCACTTCCTATTTTGTGACTTTGTGGTCAAATAACAACTACATGCTAGATCATTTGACCGAGCATAAAGTTTTTGATAACTTTTGGTCCAAAACCTCTGTAGATGATATCTACCAAATACAATGGTGATACGATCAATGGCCTCGGACAAGTTCGCAAAAGTAGGGGTTTTTTGTTTTGTTTTATTTTGTCTGTTTATTTGCTTATTTATTTATTTTACAAAAATTCAAAATGGTGGAAAATCCAATTAACATCAATTGAATCCATTCGAATCGGGATGACCTGATGATTCACGGCAAAAAGGAACTCAAACCTAGGACAAATGGCTCAAAAGTTAGAAGTGAAAATGTACATTGAAGTTTGGCCTGATGGTGCACCTGTCTCTTGCCCAAAGTCAGCTGTGTTTGGTTCCCACTTCCTCATGGCCCTTAACTGACAAACGGTATAGATTGTATGTTTAAAATAATGGTGTAATCCTCCTTGGACAAGTGCTGTCTTTGGCATTGCTGTTACTATGGTTACCACACGAGATGCATTTGATTTTTCAAAACTGTGATGAACAGCAATGCAGTTTTTTTTTTTCATACATAATGCAGATTACTGGAATGGAAAGAGATTTCCCACTTGCTATGTCTAGTTGTAGTCTTCATGGTAGACAGAATATTGAATGTTAAAAATATCATTTCTGCATTTATTGTGGCCATAGCAAAAACGTCTAAAATTTGCAAGCAACTGGAACACACTGTACTCATAAAATTTCTTGTTTTTTTTTATTCAGATGCCACACGAGTCGACTGTAGAGCACACTCACGTGGATATCCTTGACACAGAATCTCCCATGGCAACACGCAACCGCCACTCTGTGAACTACAGAGACCACGAGTGTAAGAAGCACCAGCTGACCCGCTCCATCAGCGAGATTCAGCCTCCTCACCTGTTCCCACAGACACCACAGGAGATCACACACTGCCACGATGAAGATGATGATGAGGAAGAAGAGGAAGAGTAAGATTGTGGAGGTCGTAAGTGTAACGGCCAGTGAGTGGTGGTGGAGGTCTTTTAGAACCTACACGTTACCAAGAAATCAGTTTGCTTGTCATGGCTTTTATAGTTCACAGATCAACTTTATACTTGGAAAAGATGCTGTCTTGTTTTTTTGGTTGTTTGTTTGTGCTGCGCATGCAAAAATGATATATATATATATATATTTTTTTTTTAGAATTTTAGTTGTGTAGTAAAGCTAAGAAGCTTTGAGGGTGCCTTCTGTTGTGCAGGCAATCATGTGTAAATGAGCGTCACCTTGGAACCCACAGTGTGACCATCAGAGACCAGTTTCCTCTTATTACCTTAAGGCTGAGAAGGCAGCAGCCTTCTTTCTTAAGTCAATGGAAATGTCCAGTTATTTTTGTTACCTGTCGCCGTGACTTTGCTTTATATTAAGGGAACAAGTGCAGTATTTGCCTTACATGACTTGCATTTTTAAGCAGAGCCTTAAAATATATCTGCATGCGTTGGCCTTACCTTTCATGTGGCAGGTTCCTTTCAAAATGAAACCATACTGCATGATGGGAACTGTACCCATCTCACACAGTCAACCAAAGCTTATTCTAACTGATGTTTCACAGAAACAAAGCTCACAAACCACCCCCCCCCCCTTTTTTTTTTCTGTGTGCTCACAGTGGGTTAAGACAATACATTGACTAATTAAGCTGTTAAAATGCAGAGTTTATTTCACCCATTGTCATTTCCACTACAGGAAAGGGAAGTATGCATTCAACGGTTTTATTATACTTGTACATCAGTAGTTTTCGAGAGCACAAAGACTCACCATACTATGCATCTGTTTTGCCTTGAATGCAGCCACAGGGATTGAATTTCTCGGCAACTGCGAAAGTTGGGCAACTGCATCCATACGACTCTCTCAGCCACCATAAGTGATGATCTCTGAGAGAGCTTTACCGCCTCAGCTGCTGTAAAGTAGTACATAAACTAGAGAGAGAATAAGAATCTGGACCACTGTGAATTTTTCTCGTGTATCATGTGTCCTGGTCCAGCCATAAACGGTACTAAAATGACATGTCCAGGCCTGGATCTGGTATTTTCATTACAGATTTATTATTTTTTTGCACAATTGGTAGATTTCTATTAATGTTCTTTTCATTGTGTTTTGATCTCAAGACTTCTGCTTGAATACTGTTGTAGGATGGATTTTATTTCCTTTTGTAGTCATGGACAAATAAGTAAACAAACAAACAAAAAAAAAAAAAGTGACCAGTAATCATGTGCTTCAGGGAAGCATTTCTTCGCTGTTTGTTCTTGATGAATGCATAGACACTGTTTCTCGACCCATGTCCTGCTTTGACCTGAGCTCAGACCACACTGAATACTGCCTTTTTGAATGCATGTAGACATTTAATTAAAGTGTATAAGGAAATCAGCTGAATTCTAATCTAGCCAAGTGTTAAATTAGCGGTATAGATTTGATTATTTTGTATGCAAAAAAAAAGGCATTGTAGTTTATTGCCTTGCTGTTAAACGGTTGCTTTTAACATGCTGCAAAAATGTACTGTATGTATCCCTGACATCCAAATGCATGTTCTTTAGATGCCTTTGGATGAGGCCAGAAGTTTTAGTATTGTTGCTTTTGATCTGGATGGGTTGCGTTAGCAGAGTAAGGTGTGGCAGTAAACGGCTTGCTTTCTTTACGTGTCCGTGTTCAGGACTCTGCCACATTTGCTATGTACATTGTTTTGTTTAGTTTGTAGTGCACGTATTACATTTGTGGTTAACTTTTACCTTTTTTATTGACTGACTCATGCTGCTTTACGCCATTCCCCTTGTGCCAGTCTGTTTTTTAATGTCACGTGTAGGTTCGGGATGGTTTTACATGAGGACGTCATTCATTAGCATGTTACTTGTCATGCAGCGCTTGTTTGAACTGTTCTAGTGCAAGCACTAAAACTACCTTCACTGGTGTCCCTACAGAGGTAACCACTGGAGCATGGCCTGATTTTAACATGCACGTTTAACATGGACTCTTTTTCCAGACAGCAGTAACTCCTGGACGCTGTCATGGAAACTGCTGTATATTATGTGGACCGGGCAGCATGTTTAACAGCATGTAATGAGTGACGCATATGTAAAACCTCGTGAAGCCCATGCTGCATGCAGCCGCTTCCGCAGTGAAACTGGGCCTTATCCAGGTGCAATCACAGCTAGCCTGCATAAATAGTAGCTTGACTTTTGGTTTTCTTAATGACTATGTAACACGTTTCGTGCCACATTTTGAGGGGAGAAAAAAAACTTAGTGACTTGTTGCAGCTCCAGGTGTGTATAACTATCAGGTCTACTACTTGAGCCAAATGACAGTGTTGATGGCAAAAGTGGTGATGTTTAAAAATCAGCACAGATAAAATGATGGTTAAGCTGTTTCCTGTTGTCATGCCTTTTTCATTGTTTTTTTATTATTATTATTATTATTATTATTTTATTTTATTTTTTAATTGTTTCCTATTTTCTGTTTCAAACATTGTTTGCAGTTGTGTTTTATTTTGCCTGGTTAATTTTTTTTCATCATGAAAAAGAAAAGCAGCATAACATTTAAAGTCTTTCATTTTACTGCTGAAATAAAGTTTGTTTTTGTGATCAAGCCAATTCATTAATTGCACATTGTAATCTTTTAGAAATCTGTATTCAAAAACAAACGTCATAATTGGGCCAACTGATTTGCGCACATTTATAACCCTGATGAAATTACATGGTAGTTCCCAAAGCTATTAGACTCTTGGTAGTTTTTGTAATACTCATTAAAAATAATCAAGTGCAACTTTTTACCTAAACAAGAATATGAAGTATGGGAAGAAACCTGTAGAATTCTCCTCACCACAAGAAGCCCACAGTGAAGAAGAGAAATTATGGGTTGAACATGGTCTCACGTTCGCAACTTCACAGTACCCAGAGTTAAAAGAAAGTTAACGTCGGGGCCAGAAGCGGGGTTAGCATCTGCACTGTTTCTTACATAAAAATGAACTAAATTCACAGAAATAAGCTAAATGAACATCTGTTTGAGTTCAGAAACCGACCCTTCAAGCTACCATCATTAACCTGACTGTATGCTCCTTTGTGGGGCGGCACGGTGGATAAGTGGTTTGCACTGTTGCCTCACAGTAAGAAGATCCTGGGTTCGAGCTCTGGGGTTGACCTGGGTGCCTTTGTGTGGAGTTTGCATGTTCTCCACGTGTCCCTGTGTGTGGGTTTCCTCTGGGTACTCTGGTTTCCTCCCACAGTGCAAAGACATGCACATTAGGTAGATTACTGCTCTAAATTGCCCGTGTGTGTGTCCCTGGTCCCAATTCATGGGAGGGTTTTGTGTGGGGCTAGTGACCTCACCTTTTAGAATGCACTTAGCTACTGAAATGTCAAACGAGCCCCCAGGGGGCCACTCGGTACCCTTTGTGCCGGATGGCATGGACAGGCCCAAAGAAGAAGAATGCTACTTTGTAATAATAAGAAGTCACGTATGGGCGTGCACTCTATTTCCACCTGGCGGCTGTTCAGAAAAACATCATGACACACGTGTGTCTTTTCAAACCTTCAGAACTGTAGGACACCCAAATATTCCAAATGATAGCAGACATAAAACACACGGAATCCACTGAGTTTTACTCTGAACTAGAAAATACACAGTCTTCAGTGTGTTACTTGTACTTGTTAAATCAAAGAGGTATTTGAGAAACAACAAAAAAAAAAGCAACAAACAAGCAAAATTCTTGTCAAAACAATTCTTTTATAATAGCAACATTCAACTTTTTTATATAGAGATGTAGGATTTTCTCGCTGATAGTATGTAAGTATATAATAGAACTCTCTATTCTCAATGCCTTTGCAGCATCTCTATTGACATTCAAAACTCTGAATAGCAGCAATATACGGTGGAGTCGAACGATATGCCTGAGCACCACGTCTCTGAAGAAATCCTGCTGTTCTGTCTAAGGTGGGCCACGCTACTTTTAAAGTCTTTAAGACGCAACGTTGTCCTCTGAGAAAACCGAGAACATTCCTCGTATGTTCTGGAGTAGATCATGTAGTTTGAAGTGCATGGCATTGTTAGTGCTTATACAATATGTAGATGACGTGTGGGTCAGGGTTAACAATTTAGCATTAAGGAACAAGAAGAAGAAAAAAAAAACAATTGTCCCAGTGAACTCAGAAACGTCATATTTTGTTCTGGGTCTCATTGATAACACATCGTTCCCTGTCCTCAATGATCTAGCAGTTGATTTTCTGTTTCCTGGTCACTCCACAGTGTGGGCTGTTATGCTGCTGATTGTCCCTGCATAACGGATGCGCTATTGCACTGACAGGTTGCTACATAAATACTTAAGACTGAGAGCCCGGGTCCTAACCTATGATCATTCAAATCGAGCGCTCGAAACTGAATCATCGTTTGCAGTGTGTGAACTGAAATACTGAACTTAACGTCAGGGAACGTAACATACATTTTGAAATCTATTCCCAAGTGAGGCGCGAACAAATAAAAGGAACGCGCGAGTGTTTTTGTTTGGCAAGCTGTAAAAGAAGAAAAAAGTTACCTCACGCCCACTGCTGAACTCGGCACGATTCGATTTTAGCATGTTACTTGGTTAACGTGACATCACGTGGAAATCGCGAAATGCTAAAAAATCAGCTTAGAAATACTAGAATTGTTTAAACTGAAAAACAACAGCGACAACAACAGAACAAAATTCACATTTTAAACACAGTTTAACGTATGATTAAAGAAACCAAAAGGTTACTGATAACAAAATGGTCCAACTTTTTGTTTGTCTCCGTATAAAAACTGACGTTACGATGTGGCACACGTACGCTCTCGCTCTACATACTGTAAAATGTGACACTGTAAGGGACATGGAAGAATCCCTCACATGTAAACATAATGAATGTCTTTGTACATGGCACGTCTGGATATGTGTTACATGCGCAGTCTATACCCAGACAGACTGTTACTTCTGGCAGAAACGTGACACGAGAAGGAGCTGAAAGTTTCAGTGCGGTGAGCTCGAAGAAACGCAACACCCACATCATCGGTAAACACATCAGGTTAATCATGATTTAGTGCTCGGTCCCTACTTCTGCTGTTACTCAAGCACAAAACCGTGGAGCGGTTTATCTTCACGGTTGAGCCTCGGTGCTTTGGTAACTGCTCTATCTTTCGGTTCTGCGGTTATTAACTTTTCTCCAACCATGACTGACAGCTGTTAATCTGCGTGGAAGTACATTCGCTCTGTCTAGCATGACTAAACACTCTGGAAAGGTTTCTGTTAGCTCCTTGTATGCACTAAAATCACAAAATGGCACTTTCCGCTCAGGCTTCGTTGCCCAAACTGCTGAAAGCATCATGAAAGTAGGCCAGTTTGTCAGGGAAATTTAGACTGAAATGCAGCAGCGTTGGTCATTATGTACTGCATTCGAGCTCCCTGATCTCAGCGAATAATATTTCAATAATCAGGCCAGCCTACAAATGCAAGTACATTCTTTCACGAAAAAAAAAAAAAGGTTAAGCAACCAATTAACTTCCTACAAGGTTATTTCCTTCTTTGTAAATAATGCAAAATCACTAGGAAGTCTAGACTCTCTTCTGCTTACACATAATCCAGAGCGCTCATAGCTTTCATGCTGAGTCTGAGGTAAGAAAAAGTTGAATTAATGCCAAACTAGACTTAATCATTGTTCTTGCGGCTCCTTTTAACGCACCAGGGCTGAATCCAGTCCACTGCAGGAGTCTCCTGTTAACTTGCTCATGCATGTGCATGTCCCTGAATGATGTCTACCAGTTATACGAGGCTGATCATGACATTAACACTGCTTTTTGCGTTTTCTCTGCACTGCCACCTCTGGGAGAAGACAGTGATAAATCCTTGATAACAGGAAGTGATGTGGCAGGAACTGTCCTTCTCTCTGATACAACATGGGTCGGCGTGATGGTGGACAGTGGACAGTGCTACAGCCTTCCAAGAGTCTCTCTCTCTGTGCTGTCAGATGTGAGTGCAGTCTGAATAGAGCGCGGTTGAGTGAGTTCTGGTTCCTAGGTCATTCACTGCGCACTGTTGGAGCACATCCCGTTCTGTGGTTTGCGGCTTTTCGCCACGCCCTCTTATCCCCTGTAAAGTCTATGTGTGTGGGAAAAATTTTTAAAAAAAATCACAGTTGATCCCAGAGAAGCTGCCTAATGAAAGCTTCCCAAACTTCGCTCGGTGAGAATATTTTAGCCCTCTCACCTCATTTCCTGGTTCCTTTAGATAGTTCCATCTGTGTGTGTGATGTGGTTGGGTTTGTGTGTGTGGGTCGAGTTCTGCTGTTGGATAAGCAGCGAGGCCGATTCGACTCCTGGCCCGTCCTGGTGTTCAGTCAGCTCTATCTTGGTGAACTCGCTGTCTGTAGATTGAGGTGTCTTGTCCATGCGCGACGCCATGACGGCGTTCTGATACTGCTGCCGGGACACCTGCCACACAAAATGGTCAGATCGGCATGGGTGGCAGGGTCATTACATCCTGCAGGGTTTAACCCGTTTGGAGCGCTTGTATAGATACACTATGATGATCGTATGCATTATGATTTAAAAATGCTCCCTGATCTTTTCATATCTCTGGTAAAAAGGCATGCAAAAGGGATGAATCAGTACCTTAATGTAGAGCAAGTCGGAGGCCGCTCGCACGGAGTAGTCTGGCACATAGATCTGCAGGAAGGCGTTGAGCTGGTTGTTGCTGCTGGCCAGCGTGGGAGTGAGGGCTTCCATGCGCTCGTTCCGGTTCACAGAGTCCGAGTGGTTCAGTCCAAAAGGTCGGGGAGGTGACTTATTCTCTGTGTAGCAAACACAATCTAAGGTCATTTGCTGGTTCTGCTGTGATGTAAACAAACAGAGATTGGTATCATCGGTCCTTCTGTTGTTTTTGGTATAGGAACGGGATGGAGGTATCCTCTCTCTTTTGTCCTAATACTGATCTTGTGTGTGGTAACTGGGTTACCGTTGAACTCAATTTGTTGAAGCAAGGACCATTTACACGACACAGATCAGACTTTGTCTAGGTACCTTTTCTTTAATCAGTCTACAAGCAGGACTAGATGAATCTGTACAAAACTAACCAAACGCTTTATTAGAACACAATAATGAAAGCTAATACAAAATCTTTAAAGGTCCACTATGTAGGATTCAACCAGCCGAATGCCCCAAGCGTGTATCAGAACGTACAGTGGCCATCACGTCCCCGTACGGTACTTCCAGGTACTTACATTCACTCTTCCTTGCTTTTTCCATGATTAAAATTAGGCATGATCCTCTATTTTTCAAAATATTTTCCTCAGATTTGTTAGCCAGCACTGTCAAACACGGATTCCTCTTATTTCTTCTTCCTTGTCCTTCCTTCTTCATCTTCATCTTCATTCTGTTGCTCCCTTCCGGATTTATGCTGCCACTTGTAAAAACGTGAAATTTGGAAGGTGCTCTCTACAGGTTCGTCCGTTTTGTGCTACTGTATCAGTGCAACATGGCGGCTCCATAGAGGTGGATCCGCTCCCTATGCAGATATAAAGAGCTCATTCTAAGCTAAGAAAAATACAACAATTCATAATTACAGGTCATTATACACTAAAGAAAACATACTTATGATTCCCATAAGTATATTATGGAATATATGCTCCATTTCTTTGCTAATACATACCCTCAGAATCCTACATAGTAGGCCTTTAACCACTGGCAGGTCTTGTACAACCCCAATTCCAAAAAAGTTGGGACAAAGTACAAATTGTAAATAAAAATGGAATGCAATGATTTACAAATCTC